>OY757191.1:21491569-21718569 GCA_963583895.1 Melanophora roralis
AAAAATGAAAGAAAGGATAGGTAAGAAGATTTATTTTTGAGCGAGCGACAAATTTTGAAATCAAAAACTGAAACGGGCTACACGCTCGTTATTAAATAGTTTTAACCCTCTTGTAATAAATTGAACTATTAATATAATATTGTTGTGACCAAACTCAGATCCTAGAATTTTTTCTAAAAGAAGTAATATTTGAGTCATTTATATCCAAACTGCTTATTCCGGAAGGTTATTTTTAAATTTTTTGTATTTGTGCATAATCTTTTATAACTTTAGTTCTTGGGTTAGAACGAAATTAACGGCCTAGGTCATGATTTTTCAAATTAAGTTTATTTCAACATCAACGGAAAAATATTAGTTTATTCTAATAAAAAGAAATTTAACCCGGCGTTGGTGGGAACGGGTCACTATTACCAGTCCCTTTTTGAATTGCTTGTGGTGCTACAACTGTACTTCTCCTTAATAGGCTCTTTTCAGTAGCTGGAAATATTGAACTTCTCTGAATGTTTTTAATTTCAAATTAGCCGTACGGCAATTGTACTTCAAGGTACACGTGCTCAAAGTTCGAAAAGCTAAATATGGCCAATTCTATACAGACACAAGTGTCATTACATTTTAGTTCTTATTAGATTTTAGCTTTTTTTTGTTAATTTTTTGATATGAAGTGTTTTTTTTTTTGCTTAAAAATAAAATAAATATTATTTTTTAATAAAATCATGCTTTATTTCCATAATAAAGTTAGATTCAATATAAACTTTATAAATTTTTTCATGAATATAACAAAATACTTCGAGTTTAATTAGGGGGTCATTATGACCTTAGCACCATGTTCGTGTGGCTAAAATCCACTATCCCGACGCCTGGTTAAGAATGATACAAAAATAAAATAAAAAAGCAAAAAATCATATTAAAAAAAATATTTAGTTCAATAAAAATAAAATAAATCATAAACAAGGTTTTAAAACAATTATACTCAAGTACTTTCATATATATTTTTAAATTTTCTTTTAGCCATTGCTCTCAATATGGAAAATATTCATCTATTTTTGGGTTCATCTGACAAATATTATAGGAGCTGTGAGTGTGGCACAGTCACATCAAAGGATCGTAACCAAAATGGTGCTCTACACAACAGCCATGTTTTACACAAATATCATGTAAACCATGATATATCAGAAGCAGTTTGGAAATAATTAACAAAGATCCTGATACAAGAGCAGATGATTAATAAAAAACTTGCCTTTAGTGCAACGTTTTGTTGTAATTTTTATGATGTTGAGCATCTACATGTGATGTTTTCGAATGAAAACACTTCATCCAAATTTGCATCAGTTGCAGCAGCAAAAAGACAATGTGTAAAGTATTATATCCTCATGCCAACTCAGTGTATTTATACACAAAAACAGCAGCAGCAAAATCCACAACAACATTAACAGCATCAACAAGCAAATATGGTGAGTAATTTTTATTCACAAAATCGTACACACTTGCTAAAGTACCAAATGGCTACAGGGTTTTATTTTCACGTCAACAGTAAATTTTAATCTATTTCAATAAATTTTTGTTGCTCAAAAACAAGACTAAAAAGCAAACTATTTTCAGTGAAAGCATTAAAATTTTATCGGCTCTAATTTAGTGAACAATCAGATCTCCGTTTGGGTGCATTATTTCACCGCACCATTATATGAAAGTGATTTGTTGAAAAATTAATTTTCATGTCTTTGTCGAAAAGTATTTAATTTAATGCAAAAACCTTTTAAGGCGGTATTAACCAGTGAACATGCTAAATGCAACGTTGCCAAATATTGCAATTATATTAATATAAGTAGTTTTGCTTTAAGAAATTTTGTTAAAAAAAATATTAAGAGTCGTACCCAAAAAAATTCTTATTTAAAGTGTACTATAACTACTGATTTTGTATTAAAATTTTGTTTAAAGACCTGGGCAAAATTTAAAAATTTGTTTTGAGCACGACCCTCAGTAAGATGGGTGATCCCTCAAAAAATTTGTCTGTCTTTAATATTTAGTGCTGGAAACTTCTAAGAAGTTCAAACATACTCACAGAAATCAGAACAGTTGTGGTACCTGTATCTAGATTTTAATTTTTGTGGCATTTTAATGCTCATTCTCTCTTTTAAAATTTCTATATTGACAAATTTCATAGAGTAAACCAATTTTGATACTAAAAGCTCAAAATATGCATTAGAAGTCTCAGAAAAATCGATGCAGCTAAAATACCAAAATTATGAGTTACGTCTTTATGACCCACTTTTTCACCTTCAAGATTTCTACGTTAGAAGTGGAAAATATTTTAACAATTTATAAAAACTAGGGGAAAACAAATTTAATAAAAAAACCGTTTTTTGTGAGCGTAATTGCGGTATGGAAATTTTACAAAATTTCAGAAAATCCGTATACGTTGCTTTTTGTGGGGACATTAAAAGTGGGTGTGTTAAAAAAAATTTAATTAAATCATTGAGAGTTTCTGTTAAAAAAAATATTAATTTTTAAATTTCATTTTTGTTAAATGCTTTTTTAGATCCATTCTTATCAGCTGATGAACCTCAAAAGATAAAGTACTCAAGAAGCAAGAGCTCATACAACGATAACTGGGATAAAAACAATTTGAAATTGAAGAAAGGGATCCCTATCACTAGCAACTTGACTAAGATCAGCTTAAATTTTCCACTTTTTTAATAATATATTTTAAGGTATTTTTTTTTATATAAAAAATTTTTTTCTATGCAAAAATTAAATTCATTTTGGTTACAAAAACCAAAGAAATTAAATTAATAATAACAAAAATAATGTTTTACAGTTTCTTGGAAAAATAAGAAAAAACAAACAAAAGGTAAGGGTAAGTCTTAAAAGTCTTTAACACAATATAAAAAAACATTTATTAAAAAAAAATGTTTTACTCAACATATCCCTCCAGAATTAAATGGTATTTTTTGTATGCCGAGCGAAAGGTCCTTATATCCTTAAAAGTTTTGTTAGTTTTAGAAAAATTTAAGGCATGAAGTGGCAATGCTGTCAGCTTAACACTAAATGCGGTTAAAATGTGTCTGGGGTAGTTAATACCGCAATCTTAAAAATGTGTACGTGTGTGGATTAGACTGGTCGCAGTTGTTTTTTCCTTATCAAATTTATTGCATTGTCCTATGAGAGATATAAGGGCTGCTGTAAAAAGGGCTGGACCGATGGTGCTTTCAGCTGCCTAAAGAGTTTAAAGTAGCCGGCGTTATTGACCGTTAGTCAAGTGTTGCCTAAGAGGCTTTTTATACAAAAAAGCAAAATGGAATTTTTCACCTGACGATGGAATCTTAGTAGCAACCGCGTCTCTAAATAATCCTATCTAGACAGAGTTTCTTAGGTTTTATTTTAAAAGTACCGCTTTATCAATTTAATGGCATATTAAATGATTGCGAAAAAGTTGTTGGATTAAATATTTGCAAATTAATATTAGGACATTGTTTTAAGGCGTTGCGAACCTATTACAATGCCGGAAGATTGATATCATCCTACAATTTAAGTAAACCTACCAATTTCTTTTAAGCCTGTTTCCCCACGATGTTGATAACAACTCTCTGTGTTTTAAAAAAGCTAATTATTGACAACTTAACACCCCTGAGCAAAGTCGACTGGAATGAGTTACTTTCGCCGTTTATTGTTTCAGAAAGTGAAGAAATTAATCGTTTTTATACCAAAATATATGCCCTGATAAACACAAGTATTCCAATAAAATCATTCTCAATCCCTAGAATACTCAACATTTGTTCCCAGTTAAAAACAGGAAAAATAAATTGTATAAAATTTTTAAAAAATCTGGCAGACAAGTTGATTTCACAGAAAAAATACAAAATGAATTTCAATCAAGAAATTCGTTAACCCAATTAAATTTGTATTGATTCTGATGATAAAAAAATATATTTTTTAATTTTTAAATAATTAATATTTATATATTAATTATTATTTTATATTTATTTATTATAATTATATATATTTTTTTTAATTACATATATTTTCATGTTAATATTTTATTTAATTTTTACAAAGAAAACTAATTTTATTAGTTTTACTTACATACATACATAACCGGTCTCAGCATGGACTCGAACCTGCGGCTTTATGAATGCAAGGCGGACGCTCTATCCATTCAACTAACAAACCATCCTGTTTTTTAAATTGTAAATACTGCTTTATTTACCCACCCCCCCAAAATAAAATAACCTAAAGTTAAATGAGGACAACTCAACACACCTTATCAATCATAAGCAAAGGCAAAACAAAAAACAGAAACAAAGTCAACAAAACAGAAAATGAAAAAAAAATCAAAAGCGGACACATAAAAATAAAAAAAAAAGAAGAAAAAAATTTAAAAATTATTTTAACCGATTCAAGCATTGAACCCGGCACCATGAGATTTTCAGGCTGAGACTCTTATTGCTAGACTAGGGTGCCCCGGTAGGTCAGTGGTAAGTGCACAAGCCTACCAGTCTGGGGGTTGTGGGTTCGATTCCCACCAGAGACCCTGGTAAGTCTGCTTCATTCTTCAATTCTTTCTTTCTTTCTTTCAAAATTTTTTTTTCCTTCCATCTCAACCTATTCTATCTGCCTCTCCAGGTAACACAAAGGGACCGAATCAAGCGGACACAAGTGAGCTGTAATCTTTCCTTCAACGGCTGCCTGTTCTACCTAACCTAACCTAACCTACCGATAGACTACAGAGACATTGGATTTTGGCTGTCTAAATTCTTATTTATATTATCCTTTATGTTTGTTTTTTATTTTTGAATAAATAACATAATCTGTGTTGCATACTTGAAAAAATTGGGGTACAAAACCGATAAACTACAAAAAGACTTCTTTTTAAAAGAACTTTTAAATAAGCATCACTGCTTTGGTTAAATTTCTATAAAAACCTATATAGTTTGTTGGGACAATTAAATTACTTGATGAAATCCATTTTGGCTTTTTAATAAGCGCGTTAATTGAAAAATATATGGAAATAAATTTTTCTGTGTAAAATGTTTGCCGATTTTTTTTCTACCCCCTACCCAGATGCCGTTTTCGAAGATTTCAGTACTGTCTCGTATTCTCAATCAGTTAACCGAGTTATTTCATATCCACAACTTAACATAACTTAAAAAAAACTAAAATTTTTATATAAAAGTGGCCCGAAAACATACCCAGTTGTTTATTAATAAACTGTGCTCTTCCACGACAAATTTGCTTCAACTAACAAAAATTGTAAACTGCAGTTTTGTGCAAAGGAAACAAACTGATATTGTATATACCGATTTTAGCAAGGCATTTGAAAAGGTTAACCATAAATTACTCCTGGTTAAATTAAGTATAATCGGTCTTTCGTATACCTTACTTAAATGGATTGAATCTTATTTAACAAAACGCAGGCAATGGGTTGTTATTAAATCAGCATCACCTTGTAATCAATTTTCCTTGCTTACTCATATAATTATGGATGCTTACAAGAAAAAAAACAATAAAAACTCTCCTTTTATCAAATTGTTTTTCAAGAAAATACAGTGAGTGTTTGTTGATGTTCTAAATAGATTTTTCTAAAAAAGTTTTTTTTACCTCAAGGCACGTTTTTGTTATATATAATAATGTTTGGGTAAACTTTACATATCAAAGATATGTCATCATGTCTTTGTTTTCATGTACGAAAGTCTGTTTATTCATAAAATTAGCAAATCGTATGCCTCAAGAATGCATTCTCGCAACAACTTCTGCTTTTGTTATTATTTCTATATTTTAAAACATATATTCATAGGATTCAACGTGTGCGTGCTTACAGAATGCAACCTCCAATGTTTTATAATATACGTGCGTAAATATACAATTGTGTATAAACTTAAAAAGAACAAAAATAGCGTATATTTAGAACAAAACCTTTTCTGAAAATAAAGGTGAAATCAAATAAGATTTCTTCAGAAACTAATATCAAACCTTAAAAGCCCCACTTAATCAAATCGCATCATATTAAAAATAATATTCTTTAGACAGTTTTGGCTGATTGTTTTATAACCTCAGAATCAGAAATAGTTAGCTTTGATTGAATATTTTGTCTTACAGTTTGAGACGTAGGTTACAAATGTACCGAACAGCTTAATAAGTGCTTTGTTAACCAACTGCAAACATTTTATTTGCAAAATATTTTTAAGGATAACAAACAACCTTTTCGTTGTCGCCTTAATATATTGTATAACACATGCAAATGTACGTATGTGTGTACAAATTTATACATATTTGCCAAGTACACACCTGTAGCCACTCAAGTTTGAGTTATTCAAAATAAGTTTGTTTTGTTGACATTTATAAAACCAAAACTTTTGTTATAACTGTCAAGTTGATATGACTTTATTTGTACTGACATAGGGATAGTAATTAACTTTACTAATTAGTTTTGTTGCGTGTGGTTACGTTTAAGTATTTTGTTTTATTTTTTAAATGAATTTAAATTTAAAGAAATTTCAAATTCTAATCATCATCATTATATTGCAGCGAAAGACAGTGAAAAGTTTCTCAAATAATTTTTATCAAAAAAATACAGTTGTGCGTACATACACACATTTTTGAATGCTGTTAACTTTAAGGGTTATCCAGACATATAATAACTTGATGCATAACTTTAAATATATACAATTTTACGTGTCTTCTTAATTTTCGATTTAAACAAACAAATTTGTATTCAAGTGGGTTGATAGAAAACGACACGAGCGGCATCGACAGCTACTAATATATGACTCAAAAGTTTCCGTTCCTTATAATTACATATAAACTGAATAAGAATTGTTCCACAGTTGCCTTGAAATTTTTTGTTGGCCCAGCAGTTTGTGTTTTCACATTTTGTACATTAATGTTATTCCAACCTTATGCAACATTTTAAATTTCGCTTGTATATACTGATTTAACTATGCTTTTTAAACAAAAACATCTGATTTCTTTAAAAGAACTTCCTTTTATTACTTCGATAAAAATATACAATTAAAAACATTTTCTCTCCAACAAGCCTTGAGTTTTTTAATCTCTTTCCATTGCAACATTTTGAGCATTTCCCAGTTCCTTGGATTTATTTTTATTTTTTGAGTTTTAAATGCATTCCAAAATGACTTCAAGTCAATTTTAATTTAAAATTATCTTGAGCAAATTATTCCAACATTCTCTATATATGTCCTTTCATTTATTCTTTTTATATCCTGACCAATAACTATCAGTTGAATATTTAAAAACATAAAAACACAAAATGAAATAAATAAAAACAAACAAATAATCCCGCATCCTTTAAAAATAAAATTTCCCATATTATTTAAGAAGAAAGAGTCTTCAGTATTTAAATTGGTTTAGTTTTGGCTTAAGATTCAATTTCTCTTTTTTTTTTTGTTCAAATGAAAATGAGCGTTAAGTTATTCCATTCCTTTGGTTATTATAGAACGAACATGCTGCCCACAGGGTCATTTATATTCCTAAAAGCAGTAAATAGTGAGGTAGAGTCGATTATCCTTTTTACTCGTTTGGAATTTTTATTTAAATTGATTCATTGGCTTTTCCATTTCTATCTAACATTTTCTGCTACTGCCTGTCTCAACATAATTGTCTTACATTTATTTGTATTTGCTTAGAGCAAAAGAAAACATAAACTAAGAAATAATAATAAGATAAATGATCAAACAAGCTTTTTCCATTATAAAAATGAATGTAAACTTATATACGAACTCCAATGCTTTAGAGAAATAAAATCAAAAAAATTACCAACGTACTGATTTGTATATATGCAAACATACTATTTAGAGAAAATATCGAAATTTAGCGGCAAAAGTTAAAAAAATCACTTATTGTTTTAAAGCTAGAAAATGGAAATTACAAATGAAAAACAAATTTTCTTATTCCGTGGTAAATACTTTCATAAAGACGAGCTTTTAAAAACGTGTCTAATCGTTTTAAATATACTAAAAGAGAAAAAAAGTAATATTAGTTATTAAGTCTACGTAGGTAGGTCAAGTAGCCGTTGTAGGAAGGCATACAGCTTACTTGGGTCTGTTGGTTCTGTCTCTTTGTATTATCTGGAGAAGAGAAAGGGGGAGGTAGAAGGAAAAAAGCAATTTAGAAATAAGATGTAAGATGAAACGGACTTACCAGGGTCTCTGGTGGGGGTCAAGCCCCTAACCCAAAGACTAGTAGACTCGTGTACTTTCCACTGATCTACCGGGCTTCTTTATACAGTCTAAAAAATCAGAAAAATAATTTTTTGAATGTATTCATTTGAAACTCAAAATTTTAGAAGACAATAAGCTTTAAACTATTTTTGTTACGTTTAAAACGTATAACGTTTATTCAGCCTTATTCAACTTAAAAACACTACATTTATTGTCTTCTTTTTAAATATAAAAATTTTCGATAGGAACAGAAGAAGTGGAAGCCCCAATAAATGCAGAACAAGGAAATGGTCAGAGAAAGCAATAGTATTTCTTGAATGTGAGAAGAGTTACCAAAGAAAAAATTAAGACTATTTCCAAATGCATGCATACATCTTTAAAAAAAATTCAATCGAAACTACTAACTAACGCACAGACATAAATCCATTTTGAAATACATATGTTTATGCTTTCGAAGCGTATTTATAACAAAAAGCTTAAGACACCTGCCAATTCTTTCGCCCAATTCCTCTTTTAAAGAAAAGTTATGGTTTTTAAATTTTTGCTTCTGTTTCTATTAATTTACCCTACCTTCCCCCTGGCCATAATGCCAGCCCTTGGTATTTCTGTGTTTTCCAACATCATGACTTTTTTGTATTAACTTTAGGTAAGTAATGCCAAATATTTTGGTTGACAACTTGTCTTAACAGTTAGAAAAATGATGATGGACTGGCAAAGTAGTTCAGTGTGTTTCGTCTCCCTTGTGGTTTAAAAACCACTTAAATTTATAATATTACTAGCTAAACCCTGGTGTACTTCGCTACCCCAATCATAGCAAAATTGTTTGACTATTATCTATTATCAAAAGATGTAAACAAAAGTATTTATATATTTTTTCATTTTCTTATTGCTTCACACAAGTTGCAACAAATTGGGAATTCACCAGTTTAATAGTTTTGGAAAAATTCAGAAAACTTTAGCTAGCAAAAATTCTTCTATAAACTCTATTCCTAAAAAGTACCAAAATATAATTTACACCCTTTTTATACCTCTTAGAGCAAAAATATATTTATATTTTTTTTAATTCTGTCGAACGCAGTTAAAATTTTGTTTCTAGGTTTATTGGCTTAGAAGTTACAAAAACTACTTAAAAAGTATCAAAATATTATTCTAGCCCTTTAGTACACCCTAGCGCCAAAATTAAAAAAAATGTACCAGAAACATATTAACAAATTTTGGTAACCTGACGAGTGTAATTCAAATTATGTTTATTTCTACTTCTATCTTCTTCTTCTTTATTGGTTTCAAAGTTACAAAAAGTACCAAAATATAATTTAAATCCTTTTTTTCTCCCTTTTGGCCCAAAATCAAAAAAAAAAAAAACAGATACTTGTCTGTTTATTTCTTAAGAAATAAGCAAATTTTTTTAAGCTTTGTTTCTATCGTTTATACCTCAGAAGATAGTAGGTTACAAACGTTTCCCTTTTTGCCCCCTTTTTATTCCTTTACGGGCCGAATTTTTAATAATTCATCTGTATTTAAACAAACATGGAAAGCTTATAGAAGCCTATTGTTCCATCAAAACTTAAAGTAGCTCCCTGTAAAAATATCAAAAAATTAATCCACTAATGTGGCCAGCTATAAAATACGAACATACATACATACAAGTCTTTTTTATATAATAAATACTTTGGAATGCCAGTTCCTTAAATAAAACTGTAGAAATCGCGTGTCAACTCAATAGCCGAGAAATATAAGAAACTGATTTTTTATGCTTTTATGGCATTGGAAATGAGTATCGTTATGATAATTGAAATATTTGTACTCTAATATGTATGTTTTTGCCTTCTTTAATAGGATAGACGAGGACTTTATTTACGTATATATTTACTTTCGTTGTTTTTAATATTGTGAGATATTGGTTGACTACTTTCCGCTATTCTAAGTTGACATTTTGGTTATATCTTTTCTTCTTGTTTTTTTAAAATACTATGTATTGTGGTTAAGTAAGTACGTAAGAAAGTCAGATTAAAAATCAGTGAAAGTGAATGTATTACTAAATAAGGGTTCTAAGTACAAATTTCTATGTTTTCATTAGTGTATGTGTGTGAAAGGATTTATTTTATATAAAGTTGTTCCATCATTTCATTTTATAAATTGAGTGGTTTTCGTTTATGCATTTTGCCTGCTTGGTCATATATTATTTAGATAAATTAAATTTAAATTAATCAGTTTATTAATATCAGAAAAAAATTGATAATTTATAGTTCAAAACCACTTGGCATAAGCAATGAAAGTCCTTTGGAAAATGAAAAACTATAATGATAATATACAGGTTCGCATTGACTTTTCAAGATAGAATAATAAATAGATATAAACGTAAGTTTAAAATCAGGTATTTGAGTACACATTTACACCCAGTTAACATTTAAAAATTCAAACTGAGTATTTTACCACTTACCTTGAATAAAGTCAAATGCCAAATATCCAAAAAATGTTTATATCAATTTGTTTAATATTTAATTTATTGCTTTATGAGTCTGACATTTTTTAATTTTTATTATTAATTTATTGTCTTCAATTAAATTTTATTATTTTAGTGATAACTTAATGAATTTGATTACAATATTTACCGCTTTCTTACCCACTATTGGCAGTGGTAGTAAAATAATTCATTATTTACCTTAAAATCAATTTATTGAATAATTCCAATTAAAAAACAAAATGCCCAAAAGCAAAGAGTGAGAGCCACTTATTTTCAGGTTAAATCGTGCTGCATTAATGGCTTTAACACTACAACAGATAAATTACACAATATTTGCCCCTTTAGAAAAACCAAAAAAAAAAAGAGTGGAATTTTTGGGGCATCAGGGACAAGTATTGCTGCAGATAAACATTTCCTATTATAACTGAGAGAAAAGCTAAAAAAAAAAATATAAAAGTTATTATCGAATAAAAAGAAAACAACATCAACCCTAAACATCTTCGAATAAGAACAAAACAGGAAAATAAGTAAAGAAAAGTGAAAAGAAATAAAACCAACCGATGGCAAGAAAATGACGCGAAGTAAAAATTGCAATCTTCGTAACTTATAATGTGCCAGCAGCTATTAACACTTCTTTTCGGACACAAGGCAAAACCAGTAGAGAAACTTGAGCTCTTTGCAAATTACTTGACTTCTAATTAATTATTTCGCTGCATCGCAACTCTTTGATGTTGACAACGCCAATGATGATGACTTTTACAAACATGGCACTGCTTGTAAAGCAAATGATGATGCTAATGACACAACATGCCCGCAAAAACATGAAAACGAAGACGTTGAAGACAAAGACGACGACGATGGCGAGGATTTTGCCACTTAATAGTCCTACCCTTTAATGGTTGTTTTAACTATTTCAGCACTAAAATTTACAAGTTTTAATAACAAACATTAACAGTAGAAAAGTATTTCTTAAATGCATGGGTGACTGTCTGTGTTTGCAATAAATTATCTGAGACAAATAAGGATAAATGCATTAAGTTTTCCCTAAAAATTTGATTGTTTTAGGATATTTCTTATACCTCGTTCTGTTGATAATCAATCTTGCTTCCGACTTTATCTCGCTCCGGAAACTTTACAGGCGCACATGACCTAATCGACTTGCCTCTCTATAATGATCCAGAGTTTACATAATTTTTGGGTACGTAAATTAGGTTTCAAATTTCTTCTTAAAAAAATGTTGTAAGTTAAAAATAAAAATAGAGACAGGGTGTCCGCCGGCAAGGTATACTACTTTAGTTGTTTTTAATTTTTGATTAAATGGAAGAGAATGGATTTGATAAGTTTGGATAATTTTGAAATTGATAAATGTTTAATGTAATGTCGGCAATTATGTATGAAATACAATATCAGATAAGTGTCCACCTCTGTTAGCCTCACAAATGCGAGCATTTTTAAGCACATTTTTCATTACATTATCACATATTTCACCTGATATTTCATTGATTTCATAACGAATATTTTGTTTGAGCTGCTATAGCGTTTCTAGTTTGTTTGCGTAAATTATGTTTTTCAGTTGTCCCCACAAAAATAAGTCGGAAGCAGTCAAATCAGGCAACCGCGAAACCCAACCAACGTCATCATTTCTTGAAATAACTTGTTATGGAAAGAGGCTTCGCAGTTATTCCAATGTAATCCTTGTTGCATGCGATGTGGCCCCATCTTGTTGATACCAAAGCAAGCCCAAAGCATACAGCTGTGGCATTAAAAAATTTTTCAATCACATCGCAATATCGCTCCTCATTGACAATTACCGCTGGGCCTTTTTGAGTTTCAAAAAAGTAAGATACATTGATTCCTGCTGACCTAATTGCATACCAGACTGTCACCTTTCATGGATGCAAAGGTGACTGATGAATAATGCGAGGGTTTTCCATTGCCCAGAACCGACTATTCTGTTTATTCAAATGTATGTCAAATGAAAATGTGCCACTTTACTTGTTATGACTTTTTCATGAAAATCCATGATTGATTTTGATAAAATGTTTAAAAGATTAAAACAAGTTAGTTTACCGATTGTTTAACCGTAATTAATTTTTCACGTCTCTACTTCACGACTGCCAAATATGGACGTTCGAGACTAATTTTAACCAAAATGGCGGCAAAACAAAATAGTGTACCTTGCCGGCGGACATCCTGTACTTATGGCTAGGTTTTAAGTGCAACAATTATTTTTAAGCTTTTTTTTAATACAAATTCTGTGTAGAACGTAAAAAGAGTTGTTGCACTCAAAAGATGGCCATTAGTTAGGCCAGCATTTCCACATGAAATAACCCAGTTTTAAAAGCAATATAGGAACAGTTTAAGGGTTAAATTTCAATTTTTTTCATAGTTAAACAGAATGAAAAGGTCTTGAGTTATAATCATATACATATGGTGTGATATTTCGTTGTCTCTAAAAAACCTCAACTAATTTGCAAAAATGTAATGTTGATTTGAATTCCTTAAAAACAAATATGAGTTGCTCAGATCCAAAAGTGTGTATATTTGCGTAATTCGAGTGATTTCGATTTGCTTATTCTAGGATAAAAAAATCTCATCGTTTTAAAATTTATTGTAAGAACTAACAATATTTTTTTATTTTCTTTACAAAATCAAATAATCCAAACCTATATTGGTCACAAAAATAAATGGGCATACAGACAGGCATGCTTTAGCCCAAAAATCACCGAAAGGGGATTCTTAGACTTTAAAACAAAGAGATAGGGTGCTGATATCGAACAATAAATAAATGGTCACCATATATATATTCCCTTATCACTATGTTAAGGGCATAATAAAAACTTCAAGATTGCTAAATATTTATCTTTATTAAAATTGGTAGTGTGCTAAAAATGAGCATGGGCTGATTCACTTATTTATTTTTGATTTAAAAGCAATAATTTTTTTTTTACCAAAATAAAGTTTTAAAAATGGCAGTTTAAGAATTTTAAGAATAATTCAAGAATTTTAAATGCTATAAACCTCTGAACCAACCCCGTAAATAAATATTTCAAAACTTTATTATCTTTGTATCTTAATATCTGTTTTATTAATACCTTAGCCATTTTAGCAAAGTCCACAATAACCCCTTTGCCACAATCCAATCAAAATATCATCACATAAATTATTTAAACAGTTCAACAAGATACAAATTGTTTACATAAACTTTTTCTCGCCATTTAAATTTTACTTCAATGCCTGCAACAAAACTTTATGTAACTCTAAAGTCAAGTGAAGTTATATGTACGTTAGTTTGTATGTGTGAATAAGAATTTTTTTGAAGGAGTGGCTGAAAAAAAGATTTTGGTTGCTTGCCTGCCTGCATATCTGTGTTCCCGACTGACTTAATTGTAAAAAAAAGAGAAAAAATAAGAACAAAAAAAGAAAAAAACTGAAGTTATTAACTTCAACTATGTCGAAATAAAAGTAAATGTTATGAGAAACCATAACTGAAATTAAAAGCTCCTTCTTTGGTTTTAATTTTAAAAGTATAAGAAGCAGAGGCCCTCTTATTTGGAGAAAACTAATTCCAGAAGAATTTAAAGAGGAAACAAGCTGCAATTTTAATCACAATTATAGATTTAAACAAAATATGCCGCTTAAGAAACCTTTTTCTTTCATCTTATTTCAAATTATTTTGTATGTGTATGTGTATAAGTGTATGTGTGTATGAAAGGAGGTATTTGTAGCTTCTTTTTTATGATGAGCACTAAATGTGACAGTGCATACAAACTCACTTGATTTTTTCTTGTTGCTTTCTTTCCTTCCGGATGCAAGAAGATACAAATAAACGATACAAAAAATTAACATTAAGCCAATTTCAATCTTAGAAGTAATTCTCGTATTAATTGGGAATTTTTTTTTGTTGCCCCCCTACTTTTGGTTTATTTCGTAGTCATGAAAGAGCAGTTTGGTTTAGTATTTGGGAATTTATGCATTTTTTGGAAAGCTTACAGGGGTCAATTAACAAATCCTTTTAAGTTTAAGAAGAGTATTTTAAATTAATCATTATTTGTGGCCAAGAAAGTAAGATCAGGCAGCCGTTGAAGACAACTTGGGTCCCGTTATTCATTTTTATAAAAAAGATGAAGCAGACAAATAAAAGGCTAGTTGGGCTCTAGGCTGCCTTTTGTAGAAATTCTCGCTTCAATTTGGTAGATTTTAGCTTTTACCTTTTAATTAAGCGAGATACCCATTTTTGTTTATTAGTTTAGTCAGAAACCAACAGAAACTGTAACAATTGTTCCAAAAATATAAATCTCAACAAATAATATATACATTTCTGATTTTTAGAAATTTTCCCGAAAGGTAATTACTATTTTTCGGTTTTTATTTTATTGAGAGAAATAATTATTATTTTAAAATTAAAAAAAATAATCGTTTTTTTATTTTATTTTAACAAAAATATTACATTAATTTCTGAAAAAAAAACACATAAAATTCTAAAAAAAAATATTAAACTTAATTGATTTTCATAAAATTAAGTTTACTACCATCAAGATGGTGTACCTTACTTTTTTTTCATATTTTTTATTATTGGATCTTCGCCTTTGGCGAACTAACAATAAGTATTCAAATCTTAAAACTATTTATTTTTTATTAGACCAGCCAGTGCCAGACTAAAATTTAAGTTCTCATAATAAAATTAATTAATTCAGTATGTTTATCTAAGTGCAATAGTATCCCTTCTTTTCAGACGAGTGTGTCTACTATGTTGCAAAATGTTTCGAGCGAGCGGATTTGGATGTGCTTCCAGCTTGTTTAAATACTTGTCCACATAGTTCAGGATTTCGCATTTAACTAGTGGAACTTGTAGATCTTTGTGGATGTTGCTGTTTTTAACGTACCAAGGAGCACTAGTTGTCATTCTTAGGATTTTATTTTGACGGCGTTGAATTTTTTCAATGTTGGAGGCGGAAGCAGTGCCCCATAATTGTATCCCGTAGCACCAAATTGGTTTCCAAACTGAGTTGTATAGTAAAAGTTTGCAATCAAGACGTAGCACAGAGTTTCTACCGATTAGCCAGTGGATTTGAGCCGTTTTAAGTTTCATCTGTGTCAACTTTTCATCTTTATGTGACTTCCATGTGAGGCGGCGATCCAGGTGAATGCCAAGATATTTCTTCTCACTTCGTTGAGGAACCGTATGGTTGTTAATAAGAATTGGGGGGCACGTTTCCTTGCGTAACGTAAAAGTAACGTGGGTGCATTTTTGTTCGTTTATTTTTATTCCCCATAACTTTGCTCATTTCTCCACTTGGGTTGCGAAATGTTGCAGTTGTTCCGAGGCCCCCTTAGGGTTTTTAGGAAAACTGAGAAAGGCGGTATCATCAGCAAATGTCGACGTATGAGTGAGATTGTTTGTGGGCATATCTGCTGTGTTAAGCAAGTACAGAATTGGACCTAGTATACTCCCTTGAGGTACACCAGCCCCTATTGGTTGAGAAGAACTTATTTGGTTTCTTTAATCATAAATTGTCGGCCGGTTATGTATTTTTCTAATAGGTTAAAAATATTAGATGGCAGGTTGAGCTTTAATTTGTTTAGCAGGCCTTTATGCCATACTTTGTCGAACGCTTGAGAGACATCTATAAATAGCGCGGAGCGGTATGTCTTTTCCTTAAAGGCCTTTCTTATAACTTGTACCAATCTGTGGGTTTGTTCGATGGTACTGTGTTGATTTCTAAATCCAAATTGGTGAGCTGGAATGCAGTTGTTTTCATTCAGGATCAGAGTCAGCTTGTTTTTAAGCAATTTCTCAAACAATTTGGGCATAGTTGGTATCAGACTTATAGGCCTGTAAGACTCCACCTTCGAAGGATCTTTCCCCGGCTTAGGAATCATCTTTACCAAGGCAACTTTCCGTACTGGCGGGAAATGTTCGAGCCGTAATATGGCGTTAAAAATAAAAAGAATTATTCTTTTTGCTGTGCAAGGCAGCTCCAAAAGCATTTTGTTGCTGATTTCATCAAGGCCAGGAGCTTTTTTAGCATTTAAATTATTTATAGCCTCTACGACATCTGACAACTGAAAACGTATTCCATAGGACATCTAGCAACAACAGGTGGTAATTTACTCATGTCAGTGCATGTATTTGGAGTGAAGACATTTGTTAAATGACTTGCCAGCAGATCACATTTTTCTTCATCACTTCTTGCCCAGTATCCTCTCAGATTACGCAGTGGTGGTTTCGCGATAACGGGTGTACCTTACTGACTCTCCAATATTTATTTTTAAGGGATTTTTTTCATTGAAAATTTAAATAAAATAATCACTTACAGTCCCCAGAAACGATTAAGTTACTACCCCTGCGCTGGATTTTGCATCTTGCATCCTGCAAACTATTTGTTTTGCGTCACTAAATTTCTAATGAGGTTTTGTTTGAAGGATGTATAAGCTATTTTTGAACAAGCAGGAGAATTACTTGATTTATAAAAACGTGCCCAACATTGTTGTGAAAATGTAGATGTTAAGTTTACTAAATTAACCACAATCGCCTGCAACTGTGATCTTAGGTAAAGAACTGTCGTCTTTTATGAAGAACTGGGTAAGTATCAGACATTCCCACATACTTTCTGTCTTTCAGGTAGAGATTCGGGTAATCAAACAGCACGTTCTTTAACTTTGCCTTTTAAAGTAAAAGCTTTTACATAACAAGTGCATTAGAAGCCTAGTGGAGATTAAGTTAATTTTCTAAAACCTTGCCTGCTCCTACACAATGGTGCAAGCGTGAAAGCAATGCATTGGTTAATGTTGCACCGTGTGACTATACTCATATACTGGGTTTGAGAAAACAAGGGTATTGAGAGTTGCCCATAATTTTAAAGTTACCAATATATAGAAGGACCCTAACTTATATTTTTGTGGTCCCAGCTTTTCCTTTATTTCGGTTAATAACCTGATCATATCACAATTAGTCGAAAAAAATCCCGACTTAAAAAAACTTAGAGCCTAACCTTATTAAGATAACGATATGAAGCTCTTCAATTTCAGACAGA
The DNA here is from genome assembly GCA_963583895.1 of Melanophora roralis. Taxonomy (NCBI): domain Eukaryota; kingdom Metazoa; phylum Arthropoda; class Insecta; order Diptera; family Rhinophoridae; genus Melanophora; species Melanophora roralis. The sequence continues at coordinate 21,509,245 of OY757191.1, forward strand.
AACATAAGGCCTTATGTCTATAGATAAATTAACAATGGTTCTCAAACTTAAATCTATAGTCTCCGTAGTAGGAGTCAGACAAGGGATGTATAGATATATTTCAAAACTCGTACAGGTCTGGGATTTTTTTTTATTTATACTTCGCCAATCAATAAACTGAATACAATTATTTTCAGTAAAGAGGCTTTGAACCAGCTGCAACAACACGTTATCTAAGTTGAGAAATGGAAAAAGTTATGGGGAATAAAAATAAATAAACTAAAATGTACCCACGTAAATTTTACCTTACGCAAAAAAACGCGCTTTCTAATCACTATTAACAGAAATATGGTGCCTCAACGATCCGAGACAAAATATCTTGGAATTCACCTGTATCACCACCTCACATGGAAGACACATACATATAGATGCGAAGTTGACGCAAATTAAACTTAAAGCTACACAACTTCATTGGCTAGTTGGCAGAAAGTCTGACGTAGCGCCTTGATTAAACACTTCTACTCTACAACTCGGTTTTAAAACAAATTTGGTGCTACGGTATAAAATTATGGGGCGTCAAAATAAAATCCTAAGACTGATAACTGAAAACAGCAACATCCATAAAGATCTAGGAGTTCCACTAGTTAAATGCGAAATCCTGCCATATGTGGACAAGTGTTTAAATAAGCTGGAAACACATCCAAATCTGCGCGCTCAAAACATCTTGCAACATAGTGGACACTCCCGTCTGAAAAGTTTGGATACTATTGCGCTAAGATGAAGTTAGGTAATTCTATTATGAGAACTAAAATGTAAGTCTGGCACTGGCTGGACTACTTTTATTTACTTAGTCTTTAGATTTAAATACTTATTGTTTGTTCGCCTAAAAGAAGATTCCACAATAATATATGAAAAAAAAAATGTTTTCTCGGTCGGTTTTTTCATATAGCGCTCACACAAATGTTATGTTGGTTCGGACTTAACCTACAATAGCTGACTTGTGTTTTTCTTAAAACTTGGCAACGGCTTTATTTATAAATTAAAAAATAAAATATACCACTTACAACAAGCTTGTATCAAAAAAATTAAAAATGTATTAAAAACAAAACCTTCAAGATATAAATTCCATTCTCTTATAATTACGTAATTTTGTAAAGGCAATTCAACATCCCCAACACATTCACTTGCTTTATGATAATTTATGTTAAGACAAAGTGCTAAAACATTTGCCCAGTTTAATTTAACAAAGAAAAATAAGCCACTTTGAAAAGAAACCCCAACCACAACAATGATGATGGATAGTTAAACCATAGTTTTTAGGTTAAGACAGATGAGGACGAAAATGAAGAAAAGCAAACGCTGAACAAAAATAACTGCATAAAAATTCACACAAAAATAATCTTAAAGAGGGCCACGAAGAAACGAAACCAATTTATTTCATCACAAGGGAAAAAGAATTTCGACAATTGGCTTTAGTGTGGAACAAATGGTTAGGAATCGTGTACAGTTTACAAGTGATGCAGATCTTTTTATTTTTTTTTGTCTTGCATGTCAAGTTGTTGCAAATTATGCGGCAGAGTATACGGATACATTTCGTTTTGTTTGAATAGAATTTAATTCCTTTGGTTATACTGCCAAGAAAAAAAAATAATTATTTTAAGCTGAAAGTTTATAAGATATTTATTACATATTAATGTATTTTAGATCCCTTTATTACAAAACTTAATTTTTTGTTTAACGGTTTAGCTCACAAACGAAAATCTGTAGACTTGAAATTTAGTATAAAATATTATAAAACTATCAAAGCAAAAAATTAGAGTGGCTTAAGCAAGAATATAGTTTTTTTTTGAAGTCAGTATTTTTTTAAAAAACATAAAGATTAAAAAAAATTAGTTTTCTGACATTTTCGCTTAGCTCTGACTGAATGCAAGTGCATCTCTTCTGATTAAAATGGAAGTATTTGATACGGCTGTGGTAGAGCTTTCTGTCAATAAAATTTTTGATCCTTGCATTCAAGCCTTTTATTATAAAATTTTAGTTAAGAGAGCTATAAATCCTAAGTGGTAACATTCTTTGCAAAACCCTTTAGCTATGGTCAGAACATTGTTCTGCAAAAATTTTCTTTTTTATAGCTTAAAACCACTTTTAATATGTTAAGAACAAAGCTTGACAGCTTTGTTGGATAATCATGCGATCTTTATAAGACTTTGTAAGTCCAACACGCATATTGTCTGGTGGAAGATTTATATTTTTAAACTTAAATAAAGACCATAAAAAATTACAAAAAGTTATATTCACAGCATTGGACGATAAAATGGAAATAGGGATTTAATTTTTCAAAAATTATGTCATCCATATGTCTTCAGTCGAATTAAACACACACTGTTCAAAGCAGAGCCTTGTGTTGTGTGCCACCCGCTGCAGTTAATCTGGTTCAATTGAGCCAAAATTTTCAACACAAGAGATTGGGAACTGCCGTTATTAACCCTCACTTTCAGGTAGCCCCATAAAAAAATCCATGGGAGTTAGATCAGGTGACCTCGATGACCATGGGATGCCCCCAAAATGACTGATCAACTTTTGGGGGAAATTTTGCCGAACCAAAACCATTGAAGGTCTGGCTGTCTAGATGGGGCCATCTGTTGAAACCGCGTGTGTGAAAATAACAACTGATGAGCTTTCAGGTCTGATAAGAACAATTTCGTAACCATGCGTCGTCAATATTCACTGTTGAAATTCTTCGCCTGACCTCAAAAATTTTCAAAAAAAAAAAAATGGTCTACCCTGCGGGAAATTGGTGTCAATTGGTCGGCGTACCCGTCCTGTTACCGGTACAAAACATGAATTGCACAAAAGCTGTTGGTCGTGATTGGTTAAAAATGCACACATCAAGTAACTGGTTCAAAGGTGTTAAAGAGGTTAGGGGAAAAAATAGAAACACTGGTCCCTTCACATAAACATACATCTGTTTATATAAACACACACACAAGCCTAAATACAAACAAAGTATATTGAATAGGATCTAAAACAATTAATGCAAAATTTGCTTATATAGGATTGGCCTGTAACCCGTTCTTAGGTGTTAGTTTTGAACCAATTGCCCCCTCCAATGACAACGCAATGTAAAAGTGACAGGTTCTCCTCATATAAAGTGTTGGAACTAGAACCAGTCCTTACCCTAAAGGACCGGTCACGTCAATAGTTTTGGACCAGTTCACTTCCCCGTAGGGTAATTATCTCATGCGTAGATAAGGCACACTAAACACTTACCCTGGGTCATTAAAATGGCCTTTTATGTTTCAATTGAGGAACGCTGTTTTTGGAGACCAGTAACAGTAGTTCCTTGTTGAGATTTTCACGTAAGCTGCTTTTAACGCAAAAGCGTATTTCAGAGAGATATAGAGAGAGGAAAATCGAAATCAGTTGAAAAATTAGTAGTCGTTCGGGAAAAAGTGTAGACTATAATGCATCTTTCACAGCGCGTTATTATGAGAATACTTTACATATGGATTGTTTTTATTTCAGTTAGTAAAGGTAATACAATTTTCTAATTAAACTTTGTAAATCTTAATTTGCTCTGGTGTCAGCAAAATAATATATTTTATTTTTCTTATAACTAATCTTATTCCTACCCTAAGTCGATGACTTAAAGCACTATCTTCAAATTAAACCTAAGGTTTACATCAAAATATGCATTTTTTGTCTAAACCATTATCAAAATACCTACAACGTAATTTAAAAGACAATTTTGCAAAGTGGCTTAAGTAGAGCGTGTGAAATTTAATTAACATAAAATATTTACAAATTCAAGGATATTTCATAAATACATGCATTACTGTCCTTAACATTTGGATTTATTTTATTTTTTTAAAATTGTTCTTTTTTTTCCTTCCTTCTGCAGTTTTCTTTTATCCATAATTATCTTACTTTTTGGCAATTTTCTTTAATATTAATTATTATTGAACAATTTCAAAGGATAAAGCAAAGTTAGTCCAATGTGTAACGGGAAGGAAAACATTTGTGTCAGGGTGGCCGGTTAAAAATGGGTAAAAGAAGTGAACAAAGGCAACCAACCACACTAAGGTTTTTTTGCTAAAGATCAGCTCCTACAAAAAGCAAAATAATTAAAGTTAGAAAATAAAGAACTTTCGGCTTTAGGTTAATTACAGAATTAGCATAAACGTATGTAAAAGAAATAAGGATTCGTTTGAGTTATTTGCATAATTATTAATAATTTTAAATAAAAATCCACTTTAAGACAACAAGAGGAAGGCAGGCGTAAATTTTGGTTTTGAAAACTTAAATTTCTATATACCATATAAATACCATACCATATAAATAGCATATAAATTTAAAAGCTGATTAAATATTTTAGCAAATTGCTTAGAGCTGTTCAAAACGTAAAATCTTTATAATTTGTGATGCATTTCTAATCAATTGAACATCAATATTTTTTAGCTGCAATTCACGCATATTAAACTGTTGCAAACATTAAGTGAACTTGCGACTTTGTATGTAATATGTGTGTCTGCAAAAGAAAACCCAAAATAACGAAACTATTAAATTGAATTGCATCAAATAAAGACAAATTTCAAACAAAATAAAAATTTCAAATTTACTTCACGTTGAATGTATTTTATTTAATAAACATACATATACATGCACAACCATGTAATTGTGTATGTTTTGTATTTTCTTGGTTCTGTGTTTGAGACTCTATTTATTTGTTTACATTTTTATGTGTGGAAAATTGAATTCTTGTTCATGATGTTGGACAGCGAAACACAATTTGACAATGCAATAGAGCTGCAATTTATATTATTTTAAGATTCTCTTTCTTATCTGCTATTTCTAAAACAATTATAACAACAACGGCAATGACAATCATGACAATACTAAAAACTTCCGAATACATTCCCCTATAATCTTAACCTAACAAGGGTTACACAAATTCTAAAAAAAAAACAAAAAAAAACCAAACAAAGTAAATAAAACACACATTTTCAAAATAGAATTGACAAATCGAAAATAGTAGAGTTAAAGGTATGAGCAACAAACATAAACAAAAATAATGATGAAGTCCACATCTGTTTACAGTAAGGCCATGTACAGGCCCTTTTATAGTTTTACTATTGCAAATGCTTGGAAGTACTTAAAAATATTGCAAAGATACTTTTAACTAAGTCTTAAATATGTAAATTATTTTTATTAAAGTTATGGATTAGGTTCTGTTTAACAAGGCATGTAAAGTAGATATTTCCTAAAGCTTGAAACCTAATGAGGTGAAGCTGAAAGTCACATCTGACTCTTTACATTTTAAGGACATCCCTATAGCAAGCTATCATGAAAGAGGAGTACATAAGAGGGAGTCAGGCTTTGAGACTTGGATGTCTGCTTGTCGCTCCCCTATCTAATGATTACTCCATTTTGAAGGCGAACATGAAGGCTATTTTAAGGCGAAGGATTTTAAAATGGAACTTATAGTCCTTTATTTTCTAAAAGCTATCACCGTAAAATCAAGGTTTTTAGGAACTCATAGGAAGGCCTTAATTTTATTATAAGCCCCTTAGACCTCAAACCTTGTTATTCCCAAGGTTATAATTTGCGAAAAATTGGCAACAAGATTGTAAGTGGTAGTTCAGTCTTGACTCGTTCCGGGTAAAGAGAACAATGAGGCCACTAGTGCAATAGAATGGCATCCATTCCTAGGGCTGCTGTATGTAACGAACTTTTCGTGGAGGGACAGACAACGGCTGCAAGAAGCCTAGAGATTTTTCAGAGATATTGTTAAAGAAATCTTAGGAACGAAAAAATAAGCTATCTGGACATGGCTTTTCAGGACGGGACAACAACAAACCCTTCGTAAATGTTAACGAGGTGGATATAATTAACTTGAAGGAACACATCCTCCTCGCGTATGAAGTAACATAATAATAGCCGAAAATATAGAACAAGATACATATGTATATCTGAAGTCTTTCAAATCAAAAAAAGATAACGGAAATGAAACTGAGAGTAAATAAAGAGAATGTTTTTCAGCAGCGAGTTTGTAGAAAAATTTTGTACCTCAGGTCCACAAAATCACGATCTTAGTGTTAAAAAAGGAGGAGGTTATAAAAAGTAATTTGGGCCCGTTAAGAGGATGTTAAGATCTTATTTTGGAGGAAAAAATTACATTTTATAATATTCTGATTTCTGAGAGAAAAATATACTATTCCAAAAAAATGTTCTAACATGGCTATAGTTGAGCACACTATAATACATTGACAATGCTGGCTAGGCCATATCCGACCATAAATCATTTGCTAGTAATTGCTTGGAAGAGCATATAGAAAAAACCAGAAACTTCGGAAAAAGATATAAGTAGAAGATGACGAGAGTCCTTTGTGTCGATGCAGCACCCGCAAAACCTAAGTGGTTTAAAAATCATAATTTAATCAGACTTAGGCTAACCACATTAGAAGTTAAGCAAAAACGACAGTAGTTGTGAGAATAATAAGATACTGGCTATTATAAAGCATGTGGTCTGCCACTGCCAGGGTTTTAAAAATTAACGTAATTCTTGACTTTGAATGGATACCAGGAGGCTAAAGGATATGCAATTAAAGGAGAAGTTCTTAGTTGCCTGTTTTTTTGAGATTTTTGTTTAAGTTTTGATATAAATATAACTTTCTTTTCTTTAAAAGAACACACAATAGACCCGAGAAATTCGGAGTGAAGTTTAGGAAAACCACTAATCGTAATTTTTTACAAAACTTTATTTCAATGTTCTAAATGCTTCTAAAACAATGGAAATCGGTAATTCTCCGACTGATTTAAAAAAATTAATTTTTAATAGCCCTGTTTGATATTTCAATTGGTCCCTTTATTAGAGCTTTTTCTTTAGATAGACATGACCCGAAAATAATACTTAAAACACATGGCTTACACTTTAGTATATTTAGAGAATTTTTAAGGGTTTTTACAGCCCTTTATAGCAAATGCGTATGTTGGTAAACAGATTTTATTGAGAAACTTCCAATGTATTTCATCGAACAACTGCCAATGCATTTTGATATGTCTTTGCTACTTGTGTTTGTTTGTGTGCTTAAAATATAAAAATAAATCTTTACCTCTGTCTAAAAGAACAACTGCTCGTACTTTCTTATTTAACTGCATCGAACCATTTGAACACCTATAATCATCGATTGCGTGTACCTTGAGTTATATATGAATGCAAGGGTGTTTGTAAATACTTATTTAAGTGTATGAATAATTTTTAAAGCAAGAAATATTATTGGGAAATAAAATAGAAATTCAGATGTATGTACTAAAACAAATATCTTAGGAAATAAGGAGAACACCTGTATGTACATATGTATGTATGAGTGTACAAAGTACACATCCGTATCTTTATATTTGTAAGTAGTAAAACTTACATAAAGCTCAAAAATATAAGTAAACAAAAACTAAAGGATATCCGAAAAAACATAAAACTCAATTGAAATGATTTACGTTACATTTTCTCACTCCTTTATTGTTTTTTAAATAACTTTTTTAAAATAATTTTTTAAAGAAAAACTACTGTTTAATAAATAGTTACTTGGGTTTTTTTTGCTGTTGTTGTTATTGTTGTTGTTGTTTTTACTTGGGAAACTCTATATGGAAAGCGATAAGGTATCTTAACGCTTCCTTATATTTATGCATATTGTATTAGTGTTGTATTTACTTTTATTTTTTTTTTTATAACTGTAAAAGACAACTTACAGATTTGTATAGTCTTTCATGTACATTTTGTACAACCATAACAGTTTGTAGAATATAAATTTCAGAGTTGTTCTAAAATTTCGTTGATGGAAAGGAAAATTTAAATTATAGTTTGCATCAGGGGTATAATTTCAATTACAAAAAGGAAAACTTTACTTCCTAATGATTATAACAGCCTTTCACATCTATTTATTAATCGGAATAATCTCTTTGACTTAGAAGATAATTAAAACTACGCTTTCGAATTGTACCTTTATATTGTAGTGGGACTAATTTTAATTTTTTAAAAATTACTTTAATAATTTTACAACATCATGTTTAAACATTAATATTTTCTGCTGAAAGACATCACTTGTTGTGTTATGTAAATATAATTACGGGTCATTTATTTTAATTATTGTTATTTACGTTGGCGGTCGACATATTTTTTTTCTTCATTTTTTCCGCTCTGTTATAAATGGCTTCTTAATAGTGCATTTATGGAGTTTTGCGATTGAAAAGTGTTAATTGTTTTAACACATGCAAACAAAACTCTGTGCTAAACACGCAAGTAATGATATTAATTACCCTGCCGTACAATCAGTAGTCGACCAGAAAAACAGCCCATTTAAAGTTAATATTCGTTCATTGACTTTTGAACTGATTGCAAAGTTATCCAGAAAAAAAACCAAGAACTTTTTCTTGTTGTTTTTGTAGGCATATTTGAAAGGCTCCACGAAAAGCCTTCCAATGAAATAACGCCCAAACGAGAAATAAAATATTCCCCAAATTTTTTTTCATACATTTTTGGGTGTTATTTCATATGAAATAGCTCCCAATTTGTTTTTGGCCTTTTGGGGTTTTCAAATTATGAAATAATCCCCAATGAAATAACGCCCAACAAATTTTTAAAATTCGGGGCTTGTTAAATAGCGTGTATAATTTGGGTGTTATTTCATTTTAAAAGCTGTTGGTTTTTGGGGGTTATTTCATTTAACTTGGGGTTAATTTAATTTGCTTAGCATGATCTTTTTTCTTTTTTTTTTAAAATTCAAGTAACTGTTTTTTGCAATAACAGTGTCAACATATGAGTACAATCTGCCTTGGTCCATATACAGTTTTCAGCGAAGGTATGTATTTACTTGTAAATAAATTATATAAAAAAGGCCTTTTACAAGAAAAATTTTAACCTGTGAACATATAACATACAACGTATATTTTCTCCATCTTGAATTCATGGGCAAGCATTTTGTTTTTTTTACTATTCAATGCGTGTAATGTAATAAGTTTATTATTTATGTATGTACATGAAAATAATTTTTTGGTAGTTGGGTGTCAAAAATAAATATATTGGATATATTAAACAATTCTTTGTCCATACTTCCGCACATCTCCATTACAGAAAATAACTAACTTCTTTACAACATTGTAACTATAATAACGTCTCCCATGATATTTTTAAGCCATTCATAAAATTTCAGGATAGATCGTTGGTGGCTTTATACGCGGTTGTCAAAAAAGTATAAAGTATAAGGTATTTCAATATGTCAAGTTACACAGCATGACGCCTTAACATCATTTGCCGCGACGCACGCAAAAAGTAGAGCTACTTTCTCCTTTGATGCGTCATAAAGCGTAAAACCAACAGACCAGTAATTTTGACTAATGGTGGTGAAAATTTTATACTATTTTCAAAGGTATCGATAAACTTTGTTAAAACGGATTTATTTTTTTTTGTTATTGTAGTGTAAAGGGTCAAAAATTCTATGCGTCAAAGCATTGCATGAAACTTGAAACGCAACAACGTGCAAAAAGTTTAGAAAGCCACAACGCACTGCGACGTTGAAGCGTGCCATGGACTTTCAGCTTAGGAACATGGGATCGAAATCCAACTGGCTGCAATACGACTTGTAAGATAAATTAAATTTTATTTTTAATGATTATCTTTTCTTAGTTCATAATGTTTCGATTTTCTTTTTCTTAGCAGGTAAAACGAATTCTTATAATTATACTGGCACAAGTAATCATATATGTCTTTTCAATCAGGGCTGTGATTGTTATTGTTGTTACACTTGTTAAAAAATAAAAAAAATAAAGTATTAAAATAAAAAATCATTCTCAGGTGACATTTAGACCTAGAGTAAATGATCGTTGGATAAATTTATAATGCCGAAAGCTGAAAGTTGTAAATCAAATAACTGACTACAGCCAAGGACATCAAAATGTCAAAACAGTTAGTTGCTAAAATTAAAAAGTAATCAAAGTGCCAGTCGCTCTTAGTTGGGACATATTTAGCTTAAAAGTAACTTTAATGTCCGACAGGGTAAGCACATGTTTTGATGGTTTGGTTTTTAAGAGAACTTCCATGATTGCGTGTAATTGTAAATGTATTCATGTAATAGTTTAAAAACCAAATTTTATCATATAAAAAGCACAATAAAAATATAAAGTGAATTAGGAACAACAAAATATTTGTATTAACAGCAATATAAGCATTGGAAGTAGTTAAAGCAACAATAACTGAAATAAAAAATTGTGTTTGTGTGCCTTTCTGTATTTGGTCGCAAGAAAAATGAATATTCAAGGACTAAAAGTCGTTTTGCATTTATTTTTAATAATTGGTCTAATGAACGTAATAATGATGGCAAATGCATCCTCTTTAAAAGGGCCAAAACCAGGACTTATAGTAAGTGGTTTTATATAAAATAAAATTGTTTCTTTTTTTTTGTAAAAAATTACAAAAAAATAATTATATCCTTTCGTTTAGGGAATGCAATTTCACAAAGAATTAAAATCTAATTTAATGGCAGATAAAATAAGGGTAAAGAATTTTTTGAAATTATGTTTTTAGTATAAAATAAATAAATTAATTAAATATTTTAAAACAGATGCGCCCTTATTTGGAACAAATACCTCCACCACCACCACCCCCGCCAGAGTTGCCAAAACTTCCTCTATTTTAAGTTATTTTTCTGGTAAATTTTGTTAAATGCTATTGTGCCCGCATACATGGATATAAATTATAGAATATTTTAATGCTAAAGTAACGTTTAAAAAAAGTTGTTGTTTTTGTTAATATAACTTTGTTGGTATTTTTATTTTTGTTAAAAATATTTTTTTGAATTTTTTTATTTAGCAGTTTTGGGAATATAATTTTTTCTTTTAGATTTTATTAAAATAAAATTATTTATGTGTTTTTCTTGTCAATAAATGAAATGAAATTATCTATTTGCTTCTTCGTTTCCAAACCTTTAAAATTAAAACCTATTGTAGACCGTCTCAAGCCTTTGAAGCTTTGTGTTGGCAGTTTGGTAACCACAAAAAAGATTTTTTCCCTTAAAGTAGATTCACATTTGTTTAAATAAAATAAAAAATTCCCTGTATAGAATTTAAAACACTTTAAGTCCTGCCTGTCTTATGTACATATGTACGTCATTAACTCTAATTTGTGTCTTGTTATATAATAAATTTTCACTAAAACCTCTGCACTTAAGCGCATAAATATTAAATGCATTTTTTGCTGGGAATTTTTTACCCGTAAAATGTTTTTTTTAATTTTCGTATTTTACATTTACGCTAGCACTCACTAAACCACTTTTATGTAGGTAAATGCTTGCTTACCTACACACCTACATAGGTATGGGAATATGAACATACATAAGTACGTTTAAACCGAAGTAAATACGAAAAGTAAGATAGATTCAGATATGCATACTTATGATGCATTTTTTAAAACTTTTTTTTTAGAATGTAGTACTCATTTTGGTTTCGTTTTTTATTAATGTTAGGCTGCTTTTGTAAATAAATATCGATAGCTTAATATATAAAGGAAGTTATCTAATATTTTTTTCTCTAAAGTGTAAGAAAAATACTTCATATAATTTGTAAAACTCTGCATAAAAAAGGTAATAATGCAATCTGTTTTTAAAAAGCAAGGAGTTTTTATCTCAATATAAAAGAAACAAAAAACTTTTGAATAACTCGGCGTCTATTACCAGATATAAAAAAATTGATATTTTGAAAAAAAAAAAAATTAATTACGTCGTTTCCTTATTAAGGACAACCGTTCATATGTGCATGTATATATGTACATAATGGATTAACTTCAGTTCTGGATATAAATAAGTTAAGTTACTCATCTTTGTTTACTCAACTCATGTAAGATATACATACGTAAAATATGACTTAGAGGTATGAACGTTTGTATGTATGTGTGTGAGCCATAAAAATAAATGCTCAAGCCCATATACATACATGTGTATAAACATTTTTTTATAACTTGTATGGGAAAATTAGGACAGCTCAGAAATTAAAACTAAAATACTCAATTTTTTAAAAATTTTCTAGTTTTGAATATGTTAAAAATGGTGGTCGATTAATAACCGACCAGCATATTTGATTAAAAAGGAGAACAGCTTCAGTTGTCCTCAACTAACTGAGTCTGAGATACTTAAATGTAGCATTTTAGGTCCAGTGCTGTTCCTTTTTTACACAGCAGACATGCCAATCAATTGTCAAATATACACATTGAAATTTTCTGATAATACCATTTTTTTAAGTTCTCTTGAAGATTCTAAAAAAGACTCTAATAAACTACAACATCTAATAAACTATAACATCATCATGCTGTGAAGACGGAAGGCATTCATACAGAATGTTAGACGTATGATTGATACAAGGAGTGAACATCGATTCGGATCATTACCTTATTGCAGCAAATGTTCGCACCCCTCTGAATATGGCGAAAAACGTACGATCTGACACAGCACGAAAGCTTTACGTTGGAGAGCTGCAGTCACGACAAACAGTAACGCCTTACTCTCATCAATTTACCCAATTGCTTGAAAAAAACACTCCTTGTCCAGCTAATATTGCAGCGCAATGGCAGAGCATTGCCAACTTCGTAAAGAAAGCCGCAGTATTTGTACTTGGGTACCAAAAGCCTTTTTCAAGGCACCCATGGTACGACGTGGTCTGTCGCAATGCTGCTGAAGCGAAGAATGCGGCATATAAGGCAACACTACAGCCATTAGCAACGCGTCTTGCGAAGGAAAGGTATCAGAAGAACAGAAGAGGGAAAAAGCGTCTATTCCGTAGACAAAAAGAGAAATGAAAAGGCGTAAGTGTAAACGTATCGAGATGTTCAGGAGCCTCAAAAATTTTTCCAGAAAGAAAAGCCAATTCTCCACATACAGATAGTGTGCTGTGGATATGGGAAAACCATTTTCCATGCCTGCAAGCATCTGATAATAAAACCAACCCCAGAAAACGGTGTTGAGTAGTAGTTACCCAGGAGCCGAAAGCGACGCGCCGATAAGGCATATGCATCAGCTTGTCTGTACAATTTGGATAAATTAAAGCATACCCAAAGATTGGAACATCAGTATTTTATGTCATGAGCAGAAAACAGGAGATAAGCCATTATGTGCCAACTATAGAGGAATAAGTTTACTTTCTATTGGTTGTAAAATCCTATCCAGCGTATTGTATGAAAGATTGAAATTAAAATTTGACGAAATAATTGGGTCATATCACTGCGGCCTTAGACCAGGCAAATCCAACATCGACCAGATATACACACCTCTTCAAACTCTGGAAAATACTTAACAAAAACACATTGACCTTTCCGTCTTTTTGCCGCATTTAATAGCCCTATACGTTCAAAAGTGTTTCAAGCTATGTCTGAGTTTGGTATCCCTGTAAAACTAGAATGACTCTGCAGGATAACCTTAACTGATACACAATACTCAGTTAAGATAGGCAGGAATATTTCTGAGCCTTTCAGAACCAAGCGAGGTTTCACGTAAGCAGACAGTCATTCGTGTGATTTTTTAACATCCCCTCAGAAAAGGTTATACGAGACGCAAATGTGAATAGAACAGGAACACTATTTACAAAATAGCTCATGTTACCCGCTTACGCTGACGATATCGACATCATGGGGAGAACATTGCGAGCAGTAACTTCCTCCTTTGAAAAAGTTGTTAAGAATCAGCCAAAATAGGTCTGACAGTAAATGCAGTTAAAACCCTGTTGATGGTATTAACGCACAAGACGTTCAATCGACTTGGGCAGACAGTGAAATTTGAAAACTACAACCTTAAAATAGTTAACAATTTCTTACCCACTACAGCACTGCCATTAACAAAACAAGCGACATCAGTTTTGAGGTAAAAAGAAGAACAATATTGGCCAATAGATGCTACTTTAGACAAAGTTACCAGTTTAAAAGTAAAGCCACCTCTCGACCAACAAAAATTACTCTCTACAAGACACTGATACTATCCGTGACTATTTAAGGTTCTGAATAATGGGTATTTTTGAAAGCAGGTGACGCAGTGCTTGGAGTTTTTTAAAAGGAAGATTCTTCGGGAAACCTATTCACCAAACTGCGTTGACGGAGATTTCTGGTGTCGTATTAGCCGTGAGCTATATGAGCTGTTTGCCGGCATCAACATAGTTATACGTATCAAACTTGCCTGGTTATGGATCACGCAGAAGAGAAAGATCGAAACTCTGATGGAAAAATCAAGTGGTGGAAGAAATCTTGAAACTTAGTGTCAGAATTCAAAATAGAATCGCAGAAGATCGAAGTGCTTGGAGATCAATCCTTAGTTTGGCTAATAGAACAAACGTTATGTAGTAGCCATCTAAGTAAGTAAGATAGGAGACTAAAAATAAATAAAAAATACTATATTCTGTTGGTTTTTACTTTTTACTGGCCGACTCGCTCGTTTGAAGAAAATAGATACAATTGGCCTTAAATGAAACTATTTAAAAAACCAACTTAATTTTGAGAATTTTAATTTTAGCCTGGTTCAGCTTTACTGGAATATTTATTTAAAAAATTTTTAAATTACTTACAGTTTCCAATTTAAAGAATTTTGAGACTACATTATTCATGCAAAGGCTTCCCAAAATTTTAATTGAATGGCAAAAAGTGTAATTAAAGAAATGCTTTTGAGCACTTTTTTTTAGAATCAAAAATTTTGCCATACAGATGTAAGAAAAAGAGAAATTTTTACTCCAAAAGCATTGATTCAAGTAATGTATAAATAAATATGCATCTGTTCATTTCTATCTGCATTTAAAACACGTATATTCCTGTGCTTGCTCATACTTGTAAAGTGTTTAATTTTTTTATATTTTTATGGTGAAAATTATCCTTTAGTGTACTTTTCAGATAAGAAATATACACACGCAAACATACTAGTGCTATGCTGATATGATGTAACTGTTTCTTCAAAGTTTTGCGTGCTGTGCATATGAAAGTATTTTTTGTTCACATTTAACAGGTGTCCGTCGGCAAGGTGTAGGAGTTGTCATGGGTTGTCATGTTTCAACGATTAAAACACGTTGGTTTACCGAATATTTTTCCCTAATAAATTTGCCATGCCTTTACTCCACGACGGCCAGGTATGAGCTGTCAAGACTTATGTTTACCAAACTCGCGGCGAAACAAAGTAGTATACCTTTCCGGCGAACACCTTGTATTGTATTAGAGTGACACTCAACTTTCGGGTTTTATCTTTAAATTAAATATATTTAAATAGTTCTTATTAAAGACAATAAATATTATTTGAACCAATGACATTCTTTGAAGAAAAAAATAAATTAAAAAAAAAAACAAACATATCAGACGATTT
Organism: Melanophora roralis; assembly: GCA_963583895.1. Classification (NCBI taxonomy): domain Eukaryota; kingdom Metazoa; phylum Arthropoda; class Insecta; order Diptera; family Rhinophoridae; genus Melanophora; species Melanophora roralis. The sequence continues at coordinate 21,524,595 of OY757191.1, forward strand.
ATCGAGTGTTGGCTTATTTATTTACAAAAAACAAAGTTCGATTACAATTTTGTGAAAACAGTTTTGCGAAAAGTTTAATTTTTTTAAGTAAAATCAAAACCGTTTTCTCCATTTAGGTCCTTCAGTTTATTTCTTCAATAAAACCCCAAACATAAAGATAAAAAGAGCAAACATTATAAGAATATCACTAATGTTCTGTACAATTGACAAAAAAAATCAAAATCCCTCTAATTTGAAAAAACTAGTTTTTTAAATAATTTGCAAAAGGAGTCTATGATTGCAAATTTATATTTGGTAATTTGTGGCTTAACATATTTTGGAAATAGAAAAATAACTTAAAAAATTAAAGAATAAAACAAGCAAAACATAAATGATGAAAACTTTCTAGGGTCCTGATAATGAAATTTTTTTTTATACTTCTCCATAAACATTTTTGCGTGTTTCGAAATGTATAAATATTTTTTTACAAAAACATTTGCATACATATTTGCACATACAGTCCTCTCTACCTTCAAGTGTGTAAATGGTAATGATATAATGTGAATGGAACTTTAAACATCTCTATAAGCGCTCATTTAATGCACAAGCAGGTATTATCACACATGTTGAAAAAATCTGAATGATATATACTTAGAAAGTAATATAAAATATGAAAAAACAAGTAAAACAATGCAATTGAGGAAACAAAAAAAAATGTTAAAGGAAACTTAAATACAGAACAGGAAACAAAGCTACGAAAAAAATAAAGAGAGTGAAAAAGCAATAGACAAGCAAGAACACACATAAATATTTATGTGTATGCAGGCGCGGATACAGCTCAAGCTTTTTTTGGGGGATTTTAAATAAGGCACACAATTTAGAAACCAGCTTTTAGCGGCTTTTTAAAACAAAATTTCAACAAAAAATTTAATTAATTGAAAATAATAATATTCACATAAATGGTAAAAAGCAGATTTATAAAACTAATTGTTTATGATTTCCTGTTGAGGCAAACTTTGCTAAGCACGCCATTTGCGTCAATTTTAATTTTATTTTGTATATGCAACATTGCTAAGCCGTTACGCCTGTCCTCTGTCATGGTTGATATCAACCATGTTTTAATACGGCGAAGGGTGGAAAATGACATTTTAGTCATAGCATTACTCACCGGCATTAAAACAAAAATGCTGAATATTTTTTCGCAAATTTGGGTAAATATCTGGGTCACATCTTGAAAAAACATTTATTATATTTTTTGAGCGATCTTCCTGTTTTGTTTTCAATTGCAAAATGTCAGTAGTAAAATTCTGAGGCGAAAGTTGAGGGATGTTAAACAGATAAAGAACGTTCTTTATAACACGTGTTTTAAATCCTGTAAAACAAATTTAATTAAGGGTAGGTATGCAGCCCCCGATGTGCAAGTCTAACTTCGACATTTCAAAAATGTTTTTTTTTTTTTTTTCTTTTAAATCTAGTCTATTGAACAAAAATTCCCATATCACCGAAAATAATTTTTGCTACTTCAAAAATAGTTTTAAATTCTGTTTAGGCTTCATTTCTTTTAGTCTCAAGACACATAATTAGTGTTTTTATAAGAGATGATCCTTTTTGTAAAACTATATCCTGCTTTCATATAATTACACTAAATGGCTGTGTGACAGTGAGTATATTATTTAAAATATGTAAAATATGTAATTCGAAAGTGGTCAGAGAAGTTCTAAGTAAATAATAAAGCTTTTAAAAACGTATCCCTATTTTCAAACTCGGATGTCTTTTATTTTTAATGCAAATTGTAGAACTGAATCACGACCACCATCGTGTTTAGAGATAACTTTGTACCTAGATATTTTAGGAAAACTGCATTATGCTTAGAATAATGGTTGAATTTTTTAACAAACGATACATTTTTTGTATTATTGGTATCATGTTACCATTCGTGATAGAGTTGTTAAATCTATGGGAATAGCGAAGCATTTGTTTCGCATTTTTTGTGGTTTCTTGTATTATGTCTACTGCTCCATTTTCTGCCAACATCAAGGGACACCCGTCAATTCCAATCCTTTCACAATTCGAAAATCAAGACCAACGTTTTTCAAAGCTCTTTAAACTACTGATGATATTGTGTTCGCATTAATTGACACTTCGATGTCATCGCCAATATCATTTAAGGCCACGTCAAATACATCAATAAAGTCGATTAATTCTCCTTTTACTAATTTTTTGTTTGCGTTAGAATACCTTAAAGGTAAAGAAATTTGGTTCCTTTGCTGATAAATCAGTGATTTCTTCAAAAGTAATCGAATAATATTTAGCATCATAAATATTTTTTAGTGTAATTTCTAAAATAAGATTATGGAAACTTTTATTAATTTCAGTTTAAATCATCTAAAGGAAAACTTGAAAATGGTGGCCTAAACTTTTATCTCCGGCATCTATACGGAATCACAGAAGTGAACGAAAAATACCTTCCGAGTTTGTATTTTCAGAAGATAGCAAAGGACCATTATCTCGATGTCTACATAGAGGTATATTATGCCTTCCGAGGAAAATTATAGTGCTTATATAGAAAACGAATGTTTTCGATTATAATTTCTTGGTCAACTGCAGATATTTGTATTTGATTTGCCACCTCATTCCAAAGTTTTCTTGTGTCTTCAAAAACATTTTTCCAAAAGCAAAAGTATCTTTGAATATGCAATACATTTGCTTAATATTATATATGAAACGTTTGTTTAATTGCTATCAATAATGTTATTTTATTTTATTAAATCAAGTATGAAGTTTTAATCGTTTTGAAGGGGAAATTTCCTATTTCCCTCCCTGAACCCACGCCTGTGTAAATGTAAGTGAGTGTAAATTTGGAGAAACGAAAAAAAAAATTAAAAAAGAAGAAAGAAAAATGATTTAGAAAATAAAACAACAAAATAAAACATGCTGAAATGTTTAAGTCGGATAAACAAATTACTACATGCACTTGTATTAGGGCATATAAATACTAACTTATACACACACATATTACTGCACCAATATGAACACATATTAATAACAAAATTGTATTGTTCCCATCCAGCAATTTTTTCATTTTTTAATCAAATTTGGGTCTTTTTCGACTCCACTGCGCGATTAAAAAGGCAAAATATGCGCGCATTTTCTGAGCATAAAAGACACTTTTGTCGGTAGAAAAACGTAACTTCCCGTGACTCTTCTTGATAAGTCTTTTATGAGTCATTTTGATATTAGTTAAAAGTCATTTTCGACTCCTTTTCAAGTAGTATTTGAAGTGTTTTCTGATCATATATAAGTCTAATTTTAGTTCGTTTGTGACTCTCTTTCGAGTCGTCTTTCAGTCATAATTATAGTCGCTTTCGAGTCTTTTGTAAGTCCCTTTATTGCCATTTATCACACATATTTCTACTTTATTATTTATTTTATTATTTATTATTATTGTCATTTTCAAAATACATATGTATATACCATAAAAAAAACAAAAAAAGAAGATAATTAAAATTGTTCCGTGTTCTTGTTTTGCCCCATATGGCTGCTTAAGTTCTTCCTCTTCCAAGTTTTCTACCTATTTTCTGCAAATTTGAGCTGCAACGTTTTTCCCCTTTCTTACTTTGCATTTCCCTGTTTGCAGGGTTGGGCAGTATTTCAAATACTTGTATTTGAAATACGTATTTGAAATACAAATACGTATTTTGTATTTGTATTTGAAATACCACCTTCTAATGTATTTTGTATTTGGTATTTGAAATACCCAACACTGAAGTATTTTGTATTTTATATTTGAAATACTTATGATGGCAAAATACATTTTTGCAAAATACATTTTTTTGTTATACAAAAAGTTGTCATTAGAAAAATTGAAAAATGTTACAATTTTAAAAAGAAAAAATGGAAACTTTGTCTTTGTATTCATTCACGTCTTCGCCTCAGCAAGGTACGTTCTTTCCCAGCGCTCACTCATTCAGGTAAAATCAAGAGCTAAGCGGATATTTGGAAATGTGAATGTCAAAAAAATTAAATTTTGTATAAAAATTAAATTTTTTTTGACATTCACACTTTTAAACACATCAAGTAAGATCGCTATATTTGCCTCTGCCGAATCTTATATACCCTTCACAATGGTGTTTTAATATACCCAGCCTAATTATTTTGTACTGCAAATAATACAATCAAAATACCTTGTGCCAGTTTTAAAGTCCATAGAAAACTTTACAAAATTTTAACGTTCGTATGGATAATAGAAATAGATGAAGAAGATTTGAGGTCGAGAGTTATAAAAGTTTTCGACATTATTCTTATCAAAAGGTTAATAAAAGTTGTTAATTTTTATGGGATCTTCTAGTCCCCCTGCTCCTCTTCAACCTTTTTTTCTAAAATGTAGGTCTTATCTTTGTATTACTTTTTCTAGAACACTAGAAGTCGATAGCTATTATAGTTTCCGAAATATAGCGTATCGAAAATTTCATAAAAATTGTTCATTTGTATGGAAGCTACCCCTTCTTCACCCCCACCCAAAAATTCTTTTCTTTAAAGCGTAGGTCTTGCTGTCGAATTACTCTTTGTAGAACATTTGATGTCGGCAGCTGTTATAGTTTCCGAGACATAGCGTTGCGAAAATTTCATAAAAAGTGTTTATTTGTATGGCAGCTAACCCTTTCCCTGCCTCTACCCAAAAAAAAAAAATTTTTCAAAGTGTAAGCCTTATCATACAATTACTTTTTATATAACATTCGAAGTGGAAAGCTGTTATAGTTTCCCAGATGTAGCGAATTGAAAATTTCATAAAAATTGTTAATTTGTATGGGAGCTACACTTTCTCCTGCCCCCACTCAAAAAATTTTTTCTCCAAAGTGTAGGTCGATAGCTGTTATAATTTCTAAGATTAAGCGCATGAAAAATTTCACAAAATTTGTGCAATTGCAGAGAAAAAATCACTTCCCTTGATCCTATCTGAAAAAATCTTTTCTTTTTGAGGTCCGTATTTTCAGAGTATCCGTGCCAAGTTTTGTGGCAAGAATGACTATATTCACTGAGATATATAGGGATGTATTTACGGATTTTGTCCTAAAAAATGGGTTATTTTGATTTTTCGTTTATATCTCGGTCAATAGTCAACCGAATTTTAAATAGCTATTGTCTCCAGGATATATACAAAAGTTTGACACCAATAACTGGTCCGTATCACTTTATTTGACTCCGGAAACTTGATTTCAACAAACTGACAGACGGGCATGGCTATATCAACTTCCCTATCTATAAGGATCCAGAATATTAATACTTTATGGTGTCGCAAATGATTAATAAAGAAATTTCAAACTGATCACCAAGGCACATTCAACAAGGTAAACTCAAGGCGAATTTAAAAAATTCGCCCTCTGCATTTCCTTTTTGTGTTTGAACTGTAGAATGTCAGAAAAATAAAAAATTCCATATAGAATTTTTTTTTATTTCGTATAAATGTCAAATTGATTTTAATCAGCTGGGTTCTTAATATTACCTGGTTGAAGAAATGCAGAGGGCGAATTTTCGAATTTGCCTTAATATTAATTTACTTTTAATTTAATTTGTTTTTCACATACAAGGCACGTACAGAGAACCTAGACACATTTAACCAGGTAATATTAAGAGCCCAGCTGATTAAAATCAATTTGACATTTATACGAAATAAAAATAAATTGTATATGGAATTTTTAATTTTTCTGACATTCTACCGTTGAAACACAAAAAGGGTTAACTTTGTTGAATGTGCCTTGCAGAGAACTGTTTTCATAAAATTTAACACCAGTCTGTTTTCATCAGGACCTGTAGAAAGATTGTTTTTTTTAGTAGGATTTATATATTTTTCAACCAGTGGCTGCTCATCTGATTAAACTTTTAAAAATCTAGTATTTATGATTAATGGTTAAAAATGTATTTTGTATTTTGTATTTCAACTAAAAGATACTAAAATACTGTATTTTGTATTTTGTATTTGAAATACTCGACTTGAAAGTATTTGGTATTTTGTATTTGAAATACAAGCGGAAGAAGTATTTTGTATTTTGTATTTCAAATACAGCAAAGCATGTATTTTGCCCAACTCTGCCTGTTTGATTAAAATATCTTACTTTAAGGATTTTTGGATAATTGCTAAATTTAGTTACACGTTTTTATTATTAATCCTTTAATTTCACTTTCACAGCAAAACGACTTTTATACCACGATGTTACTTTTTAAATGAACAAAAATTTAAGTGTTTGACATTTACTTAACAAGAAGTGTTCAATCATCTATCTGCGCAAAATATGATCATAAAATACATAATTTTAATCACTTCTTAAGCACCTGCATGATCTGTTTTTGATTAAGCATTTTTCAATCTTCTAGGTGAGCGGAAAATGATAATAAATGACGAAAAATGTAGTCACATTTTAAACGTATGGATAATTAATTTGCGATTGCTATACAATTTGTTATTGTATTTAAAATCAAACTCATTTCACTCAGTAGCGCGAATCATTTTCTAGTCCTTTTTTGATCATGTAAGTGATTAACCAGTTTTTGATCACCAAAAGTACTCTTAAAAGACTCAGGAAGGTGATTTTTCGAAAAACAATCTTCCAAATGCTATCTGGGTTAGTGCTATTTGTCGTTACAAATGTTGCCATCACATTAACATAAAAAGCAGAAATAAAAACAGCAAAAACATAAAGCGTAACATTTCAAATAAGTGCGTGTGCCTGCACATGTGTGAGTGTGTAATGTTTTTTTGTAGAATTAAACAGGCATTGTCTAGGTACAAATAAATATAATATGGAACATAAATATAAATGCATCAAGATTAATTATATTTTCAAACTGGCAAACACGCACACATATACTAACAATGCAGTATTAATGTTAAATCCTATGCAACAAACATACAATAATATATAATTTTCAATGATTTTGGGTGAAACTAAAGGTCAAAATTGGTTCAATAACTAAAACTGAATCCTTTTTCATACTTAGTTGGGACCTAAAAAAAATCAACAAAAACAAAAAGTAAAAAAGAAAAAAAAAATACAATATTTTACAAATATTATTTTAAAGACTCTGGACATTATTGCTAAAGTTACAAGCAAACTCATTATTAAATTTTTTTTTAAAAAAAGAACGGGTCAACCCAGGCACATGTGCAACTATTGAAGTAGGCTAATAGCTGAAAAGGTGTAAGTGTGTTTAGAAGTAGGTGAATCGGGAAACTGACCACGGCTGGGGATGCTAGGATCTAAAATAAAGTCCAGTCAGAGTAGTAGCAAATAATAAAAAGGCCGACATTGGCATGTTGTGTGCGGCATGATATTCATAATCTTTCTTGCTTAAGGTTGGGACTGCTTGACAAGCGTGTGGAGATGTGTCTTGTCGGCGTGAATCTGTTTTGATTTGAAATGTCGAAATCAAAACTAAAGACACAATTTGGGTTTAGATAGCCCAACTCCTCAGCAAATGGTCTGTTATGGCCGGCACAGAGTCATGGCAGAGAACTGCAACCTGGGTGGTTTGGTAAGCAATTCCGGGGGCGCTGGTGGATGCTTTGTTTCCATTTAGTGTGAAGGGCACCGTGAATTATTGCCCTCCTGGTAGGTGTTCCCGTAAAACCCTTAAAGTCTGTGCTGCAAATAATATAACAAAAATACCTTGTGCCGGCTTAAAGTTTTTAAAATAGAAAACTTTGCCCAATTTAAACTTTCGTATGTATCATATAAAAACCATGTAGAAGGTTGGACGTCAAGAGTTAAAAATTTTTTGACATTGCCCCAACCAAAAAACTTTTTCCCAAAGTGTAGGTCTTATTGCTCAATTACTTTTTGTATCACATTTAAAATCGATATCTGTTATAGTTTCTGAGATAAAGTTTATCTTAAATTTTATAAAAATTGCAAATTTGTATGGGAGCTATCCTTTCCCTTGCCCACACCAAAAAAATTTTTTCTCCAAGGTGTAGGCCTTATTGTCCAATTATTTTCTTTTGAACATTTGAAGCCGATAGCTGTTATAGTTTATCAGATTAAGCGCATAAAATTTTTTACAAAATTTGTGCAATTGTAGGGGGAATACCTCTTTCCCTGATCCTATCTGATTCTCTTAATTAGGGTCTTATTTTCAGAGTAGCCGTGGCAAGTTTTGTGGCAAGAATGACTATATTTACTGAGATATATAGGGATTTATGCGCGAAAATTGTCCTAAAAAATGGGTTACTCTGGGTTTTCGCTTATATCTCGGTCAATAGTGAAGCGATTTAACTGATTTTAAAAAGCGATTATCTCCTGGATATTTTCAATAGTTAGACATCAATATCTGCTCCGTGTCGCTTTATTTAACTTCGGAAAATGGACAGACGTACAAACGAACACACGGTCATGGCTATATCGACTACCCTATTTATAAGGATATGGGGTCACAAATAGATAATATGAAAATTTCAAACGGAATGGCAAACGGATTGCTATGTGAAGGGTATAAAAAAGCTGCCTGTCGAAGATCCCTTTTTTCACATGTTCTCAAAAATCTCTTGAATATTATTGCCTTAAGACAATAATTTATATTATTGTTTTAATAAATAATTTTGACCAAAGTAAAAACTACTTTGCGAATACAGTAAAATCAAAAAAGTAATTATACTCATTAAATGTAGTTAAGTAAAGCCTATTCACTTGTTAAAAAAAAACATCATATAAAATATTTATGGTTAAAACTAGCCAAACCCCACTGTAACGTAATTTGCATGCATGACCTTTTTTTTATATTTATGAACACTTGTACACTTTCTGGTGATATTATTGTCTTTTATTAATGTAGAAATTTTTTTGCTTCTGTGCATTTAAGTTTAATTAAATTTTAACAAACTTTCCTGTATGTTTTCAACCAAACAACATGAACTTTAACTTGAATAAATTTTTGAGTTTTTTCTATATACGTGTGTGTGTCTTTAGAAGCATACGTACCAAGGAAGGCACATATGCATGCAGATATAAACTAAATTTAATGATCAGATTCACATGTATGAAATTATATGTGTATGCATGTGCATATGTTTATATATAAAACATTTTAAGCAACAATGAAAGTATGTGCAATATTGCGTAAATATTGCTCATACGCACCTAAGGCCTTTTCTTTACTCTAATTGTTTTTTATGCATATACATATGAGCATTTTTAATTTCTTTTCAAATAAATTTGTATTGTTAAAAGTTAAAAAAACTGAACAAAATTTTTGTTTAGTTTTTAATTCCTAAAATGACATACAAACATAGTTTTTTTTTTTTGAAAAAAAAAATATGTAAACCAGATATTTCAGTTGAAGCTAAATTTACAGAGAAATTGCTTTAAGACATTCGCTTAACTTTATTTAAGGGATTATTACTTAACATTAACATGGCATTAAACTAAGAAATGATCAAACGATTTTTGTATATTTACGTTTTTAAATTTTCTACGACATTTTTTAGTGAAAAGGTGTCACTTAGTTATCATAATATGAATATTTCTGCTAGCTGAATTTTTGTTATCATTTTCCTAAAACAATTTTTATATTTCTGACCAACGGAAAAACTTTTTAAATGTGAATGCAATTTCTCTTTACGCTTTTTGATAAGTGAAGAATTTATATTTCTGCAAGTGAGTTTAATATAATAATCTCTTTTAAGAATTAGATCCCAAAATTATGTTTAAAGATTTAATTTTAGGATAAAAGCGGCACATAGTGCCGGACTGGCTCTATACAAATAACATCAATTTTATTTCCCACAAGACCTACTGTTGTATTTTAGAACATTAACTATTGGTAAACAATGGTGAAACATATAAATTAATGAATGCTAAAGATTTAAACAGACAACAATTCTTAATGGTCTGAATGTGAACATCCCATCCGGCATCCACTGGATGAAACATATTTCTAATGTGTCCAAGAAACATGCAAGTGTCTCTAGTTTTTTGAGTTTGAGTAGAAACTTCTTAACAACATTTGATCTATCTAAGCATGTATGCCACTGAAAATGGAATACTTATAACTCCACTATATGTGATGGTGTTCTCAAATTTATTTTGGAGCTTCTTTGCTGCATAGAAGAATGGCCGTTAAAATTTGAAGCCTGTTGAATACACTTAACTGATATTTAAATACTTTAATAGAATGTGCTTAAAAAATATATAGACCTTTTTTGCGTGTTAAAGGAATGGCTCATGTTATTGTAATTGAATAGCTAGCTAGTCGCATCTCGCATTGTAAGAAAAACTCGTTCTCTAGTTACACGGCTTGTAAGAGAAAAGCACTTCCTCAAGATATCTCTTTCACCAATTTTAATATCAAGAATTTTTAATCAAATATTTTTAAGCCTAAATAGTTTCCTTATCTTTTACATACGTTTAGCTGAATATAAATGTATGTGATAAGCGTAAAATTAATATTTCCAAAACAAAAAAGTGTTTAAAAGAAGATATAAAATTTGTAATATAGAAAGGGGCTCGTCAGCAGGTCCCTATACTTAAGCTACAAAGTCTACCTGGAAAAAAGATAAATAGACGCAAAACAGTTTCGTTCATGTTAGTGAGTTTTAAATTTCTTTTTTCAGGATCCTCAATAGAACTTATTTTTGACGTTAATAAACAGGACCTTTAAAATACAACATCCTTAACACCGGCGATGGTGAAGGTTATATTTATAAATCATTTCCGTATTCTAGAAATTCCAAACACCTTTCAAATCTCTTTGCTTTGGTTTTACGTTTATAAAACTCTTTTCATTTAAAATCGCCAACAAAATTAAAACAAATTTGTAGTAAAATTAAAAATGCAAAAAAGACATAAAACAACGTTGGAGAGTCTGATGTTTGTAATATACAAATGTTATACAATAAAATCCTTGTTAAAACACAAAGCTGGTGAGATAATTATGTTTTTTTTTTAATCAAATAAATAAACTTTGAATTTTCTTCGGGCATTGGTTTTAAGAAGCTAATTTGTTGTTATTATTTTTGACAATAAAAAACCATAGAAAATGTCTTCCAAGTGAAGTCTTAGGAAAATTTTGTAAGTTATTTGCTTTGTTATATATTTTAATACACTTCCTCAATAAAAATCGAGTTCTGTTTCCGGCTCATTTATAACATTTATAAAATTCATTTATATTTATTTGAGGCAATTTGTAAAAAACCAAAGAAAACCCCGCAACCAAAGTAAATAGAGATAAACCAAACTCTGCAATAAAAGTAAAAGATGATCTAAATGATGAGTGCGAAAACGTTATCTTTGTAAAGTAGAAGAAGCAAAAAGCGGCAACACCCAGAGCTATTAGATAAAATAGAAAATAAAACATTTTATTTCCTACCAAAGAAACTTTTATCAAAAAACATTTTAAAGCTATTCTACAGTGGAACCTACGTCAAAGGATAATTAACTTGTTTTTTTTTTCTTAATTTTAAATGCGATGTGAACATGCAATTATACATTCTTTTTTTATATAAAAAATATAATAAATTCACGTTGAAAAAAGCATTTAAAATTTTTTCTTAAGGTTAACCAGTTTGTTTATGTTATTGCTCCTATGTCATTGGCATCTAGCAAAAAGAAAGAAAAAAGCTAATATGTCATAGTCTGCCACTTGTGGTGATCAATATTTATTTGGTGCAATTTTTTGCCTTATAGCTTCTCAGTGATGGTGAAAATTAATGAAACCCCATGTATTTTCTTTTATTTTTGTCATTTTTTCCTCAAGAACATATGGTTGTTGTAATTTTTTTTATTTTTTTCCTTTATCAACAGAGATGATAAGACAAGCTATTAATAAGAGTTGAAACATATACTCAGCATGCAGGGGGCACCATCGAAACAAATTTGCAACATAATATTGGTGAGAGCTGTGCTTAAGCGAAACATTAATCATTTGTAGGCAACAACATCATCCTTAAAAGATAAACTAACGTCAGACTTTTTTTGTTGTCCGAATTTTCAAAATTTTATTTTATTAATAATTTTTTTAAGTACAAAATATAAATAAATATTTTAAGGTTATAATTGAATTAATTACAATGATTTCTTCAAAAAAATTTTCATTTTACTGATAATTCGGAAACCATCACTAAAATATTCGTTTTAGATCTCACCTTATTTAACAATTATTTTCCGTGTTATACAAACATACAACGCTATTAGGTTAATTTCCAGGGATGGAAATGTTGGTATACACAAACATATCTCTTTGGAAAAACTCACTTGTGCTTTTTTTAAGTTTAAAATTTATAGCTGAAGATAAACAAACAAGTTTTAAACAATTTCAGTATCTTTTAGGATTTATTCCAAATTTTCCTTAATAATACCACACGTAAGACCCTTTTAAAGATGATTATATAATAAAAAGATCCTTACAGATCCAAATTTTTTTTTTGAAAACAAAATGGCTTAAGCTGCTATAACGTTGCAATTGTAAAAATGAACTAGAAAAATGTTTCAAGGGTGAGATAACAAATTTTTGCAGCCACATGATACCCCTAGGTTTCTGATCAGCTAATTGCTTCAGACTTATTAGAACATACAGCTAATTTAGAACTTGCTATTTAACATTGCAAAAGGATTATTTGATAAAAAAAAAGGTGTGCATAGTGTTTATCAATAAAATCAAATATTCTATAAAAGCAAAATTATGTTAAAATATGATCATCTTTACCTTTTGACATAAATAAATTATTTTAATGGTTATATAATAATGTATGAAATATAAACCGAAAAGTAAGAAAATTTCTATTGTTGAACTACTGGTTAGTGTGTAAGAAATAAACACAATGTATATAATAAAGAAACTTTGAGAGTAGCCGGAATAAATGTTATCTTTACAACAAATGTTAGGTAATGTGTTAGTACTTTTTAAACAAATTCATTTGAAATTAAGACTTTAAAAAACATTTATTTAATCTTAAACATTTACATTTTAAACAACAGTAGAGTGTTTTTGGTGTGGCACAGCAGAATATAAGGTGGTCCTAAAGAAGTCTTCCAATGCTGCTTGGCTCTCATTTTTTACTAAATGAAAAACTTCTATTCTGGTTTATGATTATGTTTGCTTAAAATGTTATTAATTGATATACTGGCTCGTTTTCGTGTCGAATGTTGTCCTTGAGGGCTTCCTGGGTCTCGGGCTTCTTCACGTAGACACGGGACATCAAAAAACCATACAAAAAAAGTTTGAACGGTTAAATCGGGTGATTTTGCGATCTTTAATCACCAAAACATAAGATGAGGTGAGCCGGGAACGCCACCTTCAGAATATCGGTTGTGACTTGCGCAGGGTGTGCCTATACTCCATTCTGTTGATACCACATGGCCTCTAGTTCTAATTCGTTTAATAATGGCAGAAAAAACTCGGCTAACATGGCCCTGAGCCGCACACGATCCACTGTTGTCATTTGACCTGTTGCATCCTCGAAAAAAAAATGCCCCGATGACCTCTAGTCACTTTGAGCGGCTGTAATGGTCTCTCGTGCATCACTTGTGGTTTTCCGGTGACCCAGAAGCAATTATTTTGCTTATTTTCTGAGGTGGAAATGAACCTACTCGCTCATTATGATTTTGGTTAAAAATCGCCCACTTCGACCTTAAGATTGAGGATGGCTTGGGTGTAGGTTACACGCTTCTGGAGGTCAACAGGCAGCAGCTGGTGAACGGACTTGACTTTGTATGAGAACATACGCAGCCCTTTGGCCAAAATCCACCTAAGGGAAGACCTGGTGATGGCTAATTGCGAGGCACGGTGTCTGGTCGCTGTATCTGGAGACAGCTCCACATCCTCACCTACAGCGGTGATATTTTTGGTAGAACGGGTGCTCCTGGGCTGGTCACTCTTGGCATCGTTTTGTGTGGTTCCATACTTTTTAATTTTGGTGGCCAAACGGCGCCGGACGAACGAAAATCGGCGACGGAATTCGCGCTCAGCTAACACAACAAAAAAAATGTTACGCAGAACAATTAACACGATTTTTCCCCGTTTTTTGACAATGTATCGTTACATTGCCTATTCACTGGTATTCAAACTCACAAATGTCAAAACAAATTTGACATCTGCTGCCATTTGCCATCATGTTCCAATAGGGTTCGCCATGGCGTCATTATTTCCAAAGGATATTAGTGATCTATTTCTATTTCTTGCATGAATTGAACTTTGGCCCTTCTTTTACATACTTTCGTGTTTATATTAATTTCCTGTCAAAGTTTCATTACATTTTTCCGAGAGATTTAGAATTTCAAAACGTGATGGGGATATAATTAATTTTAACAGAAGTTCAATAGCGCAAAGCCTAAGGAGAAGTGGGGTTTAGGAAAAAAAGGGTAAATGTGGGAACGATTTTTGAAGGTTTGGAAGGTCCCGAAGGGGTGATTTGTTTTTTTTTATTATTTTATTTGGCCCGTTGGTGAAGCATGTTGAGGGCCTTTGCAAAGGCAACAAATATATAAAGAAAGATACATAATTCCGCCGACTGCTTAGCGATATTTGATAGTTTTTCAATCCAAAGTTTAGGTAAAATTTTAGTGAGATAACCTTAATAATAAATATCAGGGGTTCGCACCTTAAATTTCCGCATACCGATAGGGCACTTTGTTTGGTGCCATTTCCTACAGGGCAGCATTTGAAGGGCTTTTGTATTAACTGTCAATAGATTTTACTATGAAAAGGTTAAAAACTAAGACAAAAGCAAAAATTAAACAAAGATAATGAAACAAACAAAAACACACTTAAAAGTCTTCAAGAAAAAAGGTTTTTCTAGCTGCTCTGGTTGGTAGTATTTGTAACGTTTTTTTTTTAATTTTTTGTCGCTTTTGTTGTTGTTGCTGAAGAAGTCTTCACACAAGTAGTTTTTGTGCAGTTTTTAATTTTTTTTACCAGGTTTTAACTGTTTAAATTAGCAAACAGAATAAAAGGACCTAAAAAAAGGACTTTTTAAGCTTAGAACGAGTAAAAAAAAATTAAATTGAAGAAGCCATTTTAAGCAAGTAACTGCTTTAATTTCATTCGTTTATATTTAAGTTTAAAACCTACACAACCATATTTGTATATGGATTCTTTTGTTTTTACAAATATGCCAGTTTGTGTTTTTAAATCTGTTTACCTATAAATATATAAGCTAAAAAGAAACATATCGACAAGTAGAGAAAAAAAGAGCAGCATTTAGCAAATATCGCCTTAAGAACACTTGATACATGTTTACTTAACCTTTATAAGGTCTTTGGGTCAATTTTGACCCATTTGAGGAAAAAATGTTATTTTTTTCTGAAGATTACTGCATTTATTTTTTTATATTTTATGACTTTTATTTATTTACAAATCTAAACAGCTATTATAGATTTTTAAAGGAATATTTTTGCAAAAAAAATATTTATTTAATTATTTCCTTTATTTATTTATTATTTATTTTTATTAAGGTCTTTGGGTCAAATTTGACCTAGAGTAAAAAGCTTGAGTTTCTGCATTGCTAAACAGCACATTGTGTGACATAAATAAGCTTTAGTACCAATTAATTTTTATTTTCATATATATAGAGCTTTGGCACCACTAAATTATAATTTATCTGTCTCTTATGCTCTGATTACACTAGTAGTAATGAAAACGAGGGATCACCGGGATATTTTTTTCCTTTTTCTATACGAAAGTAACGTGTTGTTGTTGTTTGATCACGCTGTAATAGTTATCGTTCAACGAATAAACACTGAACAAATAAAGTAAAACGTTTCTAAATTTTAAATTGTGGTCTCTGTTTTCTCTTGTATACAAATGAATGGATAAAAATGCTTCGTCAGACAAGGAAGAAATTCGTTTAGAAAGTGAAGATCATCTGAAATATTTTGAGCCATCTGACAGTTCTAGTGAGGATGAAAGTGAAATTGTGCCTTCTCAGGCAATAACATTAAAAAATGGTAAAATAAAATATTTTAAGGAACTTTTTATAAAAAAATACGAAAGAGTCCGAACAAAAAGTATTGTCAGCATGTTACTGGGCTTCACCCGATATTCTTGTTCAAGAATTACAAAGGAAGAGATTGCCGATTTTCAGTTATTTTTTCCAGCTCCTGTAATAAACATTATTTTGAAATATACCAATAATGAAGGTAAACGTGCTTATGGTAATGATCGGGCTGACGTTGATGACACAGAATTTTTTGCATTTATTGGAACACTTTTGTTACCTGAAGTGTACAGGTCAAATAATAAAATTTCGTAAAGTTTGTATTTTCATCACTGTTTTGTTTCACAAAGTATACTACCCTCCTTTCATATATTTCTAAAAAATAAGCCTGCGAACCTTCTCAGCACCTTACACCGCAGCCCAGAAGTAAGTAATCGTAAAGACAAAAAACACAAATAATACTAGATTACAATAAATATAAAGGAGGGGTAGACACACTGGATAAAGTTGTATCATGTTATACTGTAGTGTATGCATACTTAGGTTTACCACTGTAGAAATTTAAGAACTTTGTTTACTCTAAGTTTAGTTTATGTTGGGTCAGCATTAATAAGTATCAAGGTATTTTTGTTTGTGTGAAAATGAAAGAACTAAAACCGTAATAATGAAGTTTGATTGAATGTAATTAATTAATTAATGTTTTTCACGTGCCAATTGTTTATGGGAACCAAAACGAAATTTACTAAAGCCGTGGGAACAGCAGACCGACTATTGGTTTGTTGATATCCTAAAATAATGCTGACCTATAGAATAAGTTAGTATATAAGTTGATAATTTTTGAAAATAAAAGAACAGAAAGAATTGATCAGGCAGAAGCTGACTTTCATTTCTATTTTAAAATCGGCACTCCTGGTGCTGAGGGAAAACGGCTGCAGAGCTCAGCAAATACTGAAATAACCCTTAAACAAATCCTTTTAAGAGACACTTCATGGCGATCCTGCGGATCTAAAATAATAATAATAAATAAAAAACTCAAAATCAAACAAATGACTCAAGAAGAGGTTGACAAAATTTTTGAGCGGTGGCAAAAATTTATCAACAACGAATACGTTCCAGAAGGCACACCTATCGAAGAACCACCCAATTACACACCGACACCAAAGTCTGCCGGCCCGAAGCCCATAACTATCGAGCAGTATAAAGCGAGACAAACCAACTTCAAACCACTTTTCAACCATTTTGTTGAAATTTTACACAAGTAATGAATCCAGCGATTCATACCTTTATACTTAGCGAAGAAGATAGAATAGAGTATATTGTAAAACAACTCAATATGGGCATCGCAGATACAAAAATAGAAGGCCATGCGAATGCTAATGCGATAAATACAAATAAGATAACAATAGATCAAGAAATTATAATAATTTTGTTGATAATTTTTATACTAGTAATCATATTTAAGTTCTTGCAACATTATATAAAGAAACAAGTTGTACGAAACACTGTACAAAATGCATAATAACAGAACAAATTTTAAATAAATAAAATCTAAATAAAAATTTTTTTTTTGAAGTACATATATATATATATTATATTCATGGAACAGATTTTTGAAGAATTAGACAAATTAATTGTGAATGCTAGAAAATCTATAACAAAGAAATACACGAAAGAAACTATACAGGAAAAACTAAAGTCAATAGAACAATTGAGTGAAAATTTCGGGAAACTAGTAGGACATTTAGCAAACCCTTTAAGAGATGAAAAAATTACACATTTTAAAAGTTTGAGAGAAACAGCAATTCAACTGCTAACAGAACATAAAGGAGAAAAATTAGAAATAGGGCAAAAAGCTGAAAATCCTAAAATCATGTCGAACTTTGACGGTAAAAAAGCTTCAGAGATGATCCCAGTCTTCGACGGAAAACCAAAACATGTTGATATTTTCCTTTCAATGACAGAAATGGTTCATACCGAACTAAATGATCAGGGGAAAAAGAACCTAATAAAATATGTATTGGCGATAAAATTGATAGACAGAGTCAGGGATATTTTGATTATAGAAAACACACCTGAAACTTTCGAAGAACTTAAAACAATTTTAAAAAAACATTTTAAATCCACAAGAACGGCAAGCAGCATACATTTTGATTTAAGGAACACTAGGCAAAAGGGAAATGTACTAAATTACAAGGAACGGATTAACACTTTGATAGCGGACTTGACATTAGCACAAATTTCCGAACTAGAGGACAGTACCAATCATGTGGCTCGTTCTACGATTAAGACCATGAATGAAAAATTGGCATTGGAAGTTTTTCAGGAAGGTTTATATAAGGACATAAGAACAGCTGTAATAGCAGCACAACCCAAGACTTTGGCACAGGCCTATGACATTGCAAGCACACAGGAAAGAGCATTACAAGTATCAGATACATTTACGACATTACAAATAAATGATAATAATAGGCGAAACTATGACAATAACACAAATGGAAACAATTCAGGTTTTAACAGAAATAGAAATTCCCTCAATCCACTGATGGATAGGAATTTTACCAGAAACTATAACAACAATAACAGAAACTATAACAATGTCAATAGAAACTCTAACAGTGACAACCGAAACCATAACGACAATAACAGAGACTATAACAATATCAATAGGAACTCTAACGGTAGCAACAGAAACCATAACAACAATAACAGAAACAGACACTATAGCAACTACAATAATTACAATAGCTATAACAACAGAGGTAATAGATACAATAATAATGCAAGGGAAAGAGGCTACCCCAATGTTCATACAATACGACAACAGGGAAACTTACAAACCCTGGAGACTCAATACGAATCTCCGGACAGGGAAAACTAAGGGTTTATACACTACATATTGGGACATCAAATTTTCTCTTTTTATCAGTGAAGAACATTAACTATAAATTAACATTTTTAATAGACACGGGTTCAGAGATATCACTCTGTAAGGAAAACGTAATATACAACTATTATAAAAATACTGACAATATTTGCCGATTGAGTGGCATTACAAATGAATGCAAGGAGACAGTAGGTTCTACTGATTTGAAAATAATATTAGGAGAACAAACATTATCACACAGATTTCAATTAGTGGACGAAACATTTCCAATCATTACTGACGGAATTTTAGGACTAGATTTCTTCTGTAGATACAACTGTCAGATTGACTATGAGACATTAACTCTAAATGCTTGTATGGAAGGGGAGAAAATAACAATCCCAATAGAGATTAACACGAAAAGAATACATAATATAACTATACCTCCAAGAACAGAGAAGATAGTACCTATAAACATTGACATAAACGAAGATAGTGTTACGTGTAGTAAAGAAATAACAAACGGAATATTTTTAGCAAACACTATAATACCAAAAGATGGCCAACGCTATGTTAAAATTCTAAACACATTGGAAGAACCAGTGCGATTAGAAAAGTTAAGAGTCACTACAATACCATTGAAAAATTATGCAATCTATAAAACTAACATGCGCGATAACGATAGACAATCAGAGCAAAGATTTAGAAGATTACTAGAAAAACTAGATTTCATTCAGTAGAATGTGTGTAGAAATAGATTCACAAATATTAAGAGACATGATTCCAATCTGTATTGATGAGAAAGAAAAGAAAACCTTGGCAATAACAAGAAATATGTTTAACAGCGAAATGAGAAATAAAATTAATAACGAAGCGAAAGGCAAATATGATAAAGAGGGAATTATTATAAAAGACTGCATATCTCGAAAGGAGACTGATCACCTCCATATGTGGGAATGTACGTCAATAAATAATATTAAGGAGCTCCAAAGGATTGAATTTATATATGATAACAAGCTGCAGCAAAAATTTAAAAATGAATTAAAAGAAAAGAATGATAAGATAACGCGCATAATATGCAATAAAAGCGAAAATCCTATGTTTTCAGGAACATTTATGGAGAAACTTTTATTGAAATTGAGGAAATTGAAATTTAAAAAGTACGTACTATATGACGATGATGAAATATTTAAATATATAACGGCCGAAGAATTGAAAGAAAGATACAACAATATAAAGAACAACGATATAGAAATAATAATATACAGAAAGCCAAGAGAGATAAAAGATAATATAACACAATATAGATTGATAGAAGAATTTCATGACTCACCACATGGAGGACATTTTGGAATTAGGAAAACACTTTCCAAATTAAAACAAAGATATATTTGGAAGAATATGAATAAAATGGTTAAGAAGTACATAACAACGTGTGATTCATGCCAGAGGCATAAACAAATAAGAAATACGAAAGAACCCTTTACTATAACAGATACACCATCACACGGTTTTGATACTGTTGTAATGGACACAGTTGGACCACTAAGACCATCCGGACAATTTAGATACATACTTACCATGCAGTGTGAACTAACAAAATATGTTGTTGCTTGTCCGATGGAATCAAAAGATGCCAAAACAGTCGCAAAATCTTTAATAGAACATATTGTATTAAAATACGGGTTATTTAACATTCTCAAAACCGATAGAGGAACTGAATTTACCAATGAGTTAATGAGAGAGATTTGTGTATTATTAAAAATAAAACAAAATTTCTCAACACCTTACCATCATGAAACTTTAGGTACAATAGAACGAAATCATCGCGTTCTAAATGAATATTTTCTAAATTTTGTAAATGACATTAATTGGCATGAATGGATACCATATTATGCTTTTGCTTTTAATACGACACCAAATGTCGATACAGACTATTCACCGTTCGAACTAATTTTTGGTAGACTTCCTAGACTACCAAACGATATTTTAGATGATGCTAAGAAAATTTATAATATTGATAACTATTTAAATGAACTAAAGATTAGACTTCACGACTCATTACAAAGAGCAAGAGGAATAATTCTCGAAGTAAAAAGAAAAAGAGGATTAGAATCTGAAAAGAAGCAAAATAGAATAAATCTTAGAATAGGAGATTTAGTTTTAGTTAAAGTTTTAAATAGAAAAAAGTATGAACCACCATACAAAGGCCCATACAAAGTAGTAGACTTAGAAGATTTAAATGTACTCATAGAAATTGACAAAACAAGAACTAAACTAGTGCATAAAAATTTGCTAAAAAAATACTTAAATTAACATATATTGGTTATATGTAAGAAATATAAATAATATAAAATCCTGTATGTAACAATATGAATAAGAAATAAGAAGATGAGGTGCTTCAAATTCACTTTATAAAAATGCATACATAATCATACTTATATAAATTTTTTTAATTTTAACTTTGTTTCATTTTTTAATAATACCCAAACCTAAAAGGGTAAGGGTGTAGTGTATGCATACTTAGGTTTACCACTGTAGAAATTTAAGAACTTTGTTTACTCTAAGTTTAGTTTATGTTGGGTCAGCATTAATAAGTATCAAGGTATTTTTGTTTGTGTGAAAATGAAAGAACTAAAACCGTAATAATGAAGTTTGATTGAATGTAATTAATTAATTAATGTTTTTCACGTGCCAATTGTTTATGGGAACCAAAACGAAATTTACTAAAGCCGTGGGAACAGCAGACCGACTATTGGTTTGTTGATATCCTAAAATAATGCTGACCTATAGAATAAGTTAGTATATAAGTTGATAATTTTTGAAAATAAAAGAACAGAAAGAATTGATCAGGCAGAAGCTGACTTTCATTTCTATTTTAAAATCGGCACTCCTGGTGCTGAGGGAAAACGGCTGCAGAGCTCAGCAAATACTGAAATAACCCTTAAACAAATCCTTTTAAGAGACACTTCAATACTTACAAAAGAAAGACTTATCCATTACCTCAAGTGGCATTTAGTAATATAACAGATGTATCAGATTACAATGCTTTTATATTATTTACATCGGCCCACCATGGCTGCAACGAAAGCTCTTTTCCCAAACGCCTACACTTCCTAGTAAATCTAGGAATCCAGCTTACAATGCCTTATATAAAACGCCGAAAAACGTTACCAAGAGCACCATTTTGACGAGAAATTACACAAAAACTAAGTAGTGCATCTACTTAAGATCAGCAGTCGTCAAATTCAAACAAATCCAAAGAGAAATTTTGGCAACCGGTCTGCTTCCAAAAGAGGTCTTTGCCAATTATGTTCCAAAACAGTTAATAAAACACCATTCGCATGTACATCTTGTAAAATGCACACAGCATTCTAATGCAATTACTTTTTGTAACCAATGTAATAATTAACAATAATATTGATATATACCTATAGAACTAAGCTTGTTTGTTTCATAAACATACTTATTTTACTTGAAGTACATACTTTTATACATTAATGTACTCAAATGTTTGCAAAAAATATTTATAAAAAATATACCTAACATATATTAAAAATAGCTAGAAGTAATATGTAGGCTTTAATAACACACATAAAACAGGAAAATTTTTACCTATATATGGAATTTTCTCTTTGGGTCAAATTTGACCCAAAGAACGTTAACGTAAGTAATTTTGAGGACCTTATGAAGGTTAAAAAGGTATGGAAGAGTGATTTTTTTTCAAAACAAAAATGCTTCAAAACACTTGCAAGAATTCATACAGTTATTTGTAAGAGAACTTATGCATAAAATAACAAAATACCATAAGAGCTGGGATTTATATGTGTTTGTACACAGAAAGAAAATTCGCTTTCTAAAATCAAGAATTTTATTCTTGAATTTATCCAAAATCTTTTTAAGTACGATCCTCACTTACATTTTCTTAAATCAAGCCTATTCGGATCGCCTCAACAAATCAAGCAAAAAAAAGCTTGTTGTTTTAATATATTTTTTGACATTTGAAAACAAAGTGTCTCTGTGGCCTAGAGGTAACGCGCTTGTGCTGCAACACAGAAATCCCTGGTTCGAATCTCTGCTTCGGTAAGTACAAAAAATGAAATTTTTAAATTATAAATTAATTATAAAATAAAAATAAAATATAAAATTCTTCTTCTTTAACCCTAGAACGGTAAACATATTTTGTACCTAGTTAATGGTAAACTTCGCCTGTGAGGCAACTTTTTAAAAAAAGCCCCTATATGACCCCAAAAACAACAAAAATTTATTAAAACAAAAACAAAACATATTTATTCAATGGTAAATATCAGAAATAAACAAAAACCAATTCATTTTATAAATATCTTAAATATCTACAAGTCTTATATGTCAATCACATATTTCAGTCACTAGGGTTAAAACATTTTAACAAAAAAAAAAAATAATAATAAAAAATCCATTCGAGATTTAAAAAAAACTTTTGTATCTTATTGTCCATAGATCTAATTAACACTTTAAAAAATAATATTAAGTTTTTATGCTGGAAGTAGCTCTGCAGACCAAAATAGATTTTGAAGTTTTTCAAACTATTTTTTTGCATCACATTGCCCACAGTTCGGTGATCTGTGCTCTAAGCAGTATGTTTTCTTGCACTTTGCGCAAAAATATACGCTCATGCGCTTTGATTTTGGAGGGCAGAAGTCACATTTTGATCGTTTGCCCTTTTTTATGCCTGGCTCGTCTCCATTTTCGTCCGTGTTATGACCAATACTGTCTTCTATTGCTGCACGAACTCTTTTCTGCATACGTGGCCTTTCTTCCAAACGGGTAGTGCACCAGTCAGTACATAGGTCCTTGCTTATTTTCTTTAGGAATTCTCTTCTCGACATCGCTTTTGTTTTCAAAATTTTACAGTTGGACACGTAAATTACATAGCTGTTGAGTAAAGCCATATTCAACATTCCATAAAGTATGCAAAGCGGCCAACGCTTTGTCTTGCGACTACAGCTTGAATGACCGCACATCTGATCAAAAGTATCCACCGCACCTTTTGTTTCATTATAAGTTTGTATTATTATTGGCTTACCAGAAATGGGATCAATGGATGGTTTGTCGTGCATTGTAGAGAGCAAAAGTACTGTTTTTTGAGGCTTCGGATGATAGCTAACAAGAGTCAGATTTTCATGGAATCCAAAAAGAGATGTGCCAATAGGACGTGATGAAATATGCTTAAACTCCGCAGGAATTTCTGGCTTATTACTTCGAATTGTTCCAACGAAAGTAAGATTGTATGGTGGTTGAAGCAATTGCTCAGCTAACGGAACAGATGTAAACCAGTTATCGGCAGTCAAATTACGATTTGTTCCATGTATAGTCTTTGTAAGCAGCTTACAATAGTGAGAGCCCAATGGTTCGTTTATAGTTGCAGTACCATTTTTGCCTAAATACGGTGATGCATCAATCATATATTTCGATCTTACATCGCACAATAAAACAATCTTTATTCCATATTTCGCCGGTTTATTAGGAATATACATACGGAATGGGCAACGTCCCCTGAATGCCAAAAGTTGCTCGTCTATTGTAACGTATGAGCCTGGTTTATACAGATCTCTACACTGTTTGATAAAAGCTTCCCAAATATTTCGAATAGGTGCAAACTTATCGGTTTTTCTTCTATCATCACGAGTGTTACGATCATCGAAACGTAAGTGTTGTATGATTAATACTTTATAACTACTTTATTATATATAACTGTGTTTGTATAAGTTTTATATAATCAATGTACCTTTTATAACTTTGTCATTATAAAATAGAATGAATAAAAAAGAGTCAGTTTTAGAGAAACATAACATGGTGTCAGGTGAAAAAAATTGACAAATGTAAAATTAGAAAAAAAGATTTCAAACTGAAAATTAAAAAAAAAAAAAAAAAACATTGAATGTTAAATAATGGAAACCGAAAAGCAAATATTTTCATTTGCATCCAGCATAAACCCTTTAAACATGAGAAATTCCAATCTGGCATTAGAATGGAGAAGCTGGAGCAAGCAGTTTAGAATTTTCTTGTTGGCATCCAACTTAGCAGAACAATCTGATGAAAGGAGAGTTGCAATTCTTTTGCATCATATGGGTTCAGAGGCCTTAGAAGTATTTAACTCATTCAACGTAGAGATGAGTAACATCAAGTTTGATGAATTGTGGGAAAAATTTGAGAACTATTTCATTCCTAAAGTGAATGTGGCTATTGAAAGAAACAATTTTTTCACGAGAAAGCAGGCTTTAAATGAGACAATAAGTCAGTACGCTACAGTACTACAGAATTTAAGCACAACCTGTGAATTCGGGTCTTTGAGAGAAGATTTAGTTAAAGACATATTTATTTGTGGACTTTCACAAAATTATAAAAGCATTAAAGAAAAGCTTTTGAGCGAAGGCGACATTAAGTTGGAAAAGGCTCTATTTATTGCCAGAAGTATTGAAATAGCAAGAGAAAATACAACAGAACTTAAAAAAGAATCTGATGAGATAGTTGCAGTATTAAAGTCAAAGAAAAATCTTAACAAGAAATATGATACTGAGCACCAAAAACAACAGGTAACTAGAAAGTGTGGCAAATGTGGACAAACACATATGTACAAATGCCCAGCTGAGGGGGCTATATGCCGTTTTTGCAAGAAGCCAAATCATTTCGCAAAAATGTGTTTTAAAAGACAAATGGGGCATACACAAAGAGGAAAGAATGGTCAGTATTTTGTTAAAGGTTTGAATGAAGAAGAAAACTTGGATTCACAGTCGGAAGAAGATGGTGAGGAAAGTCAAAATTTATTTGTTGGTATGGTGAAAGAAGCGGCTGGGAAAAAACTAAAAGAGTGGAATGTAAACGTTCAAATTAATGATGTTAACATATCTTGTCAGGTGGATTCTGGCTCGCAAGCAAACTTGATGTCGAAAGAGATGATTCGTAAGCTAAATATTAAGAATATATCTACTTATATTAGAAATAATATTTTAACATTTAGTGGTGAAAGACTACCGGTAGTAGGTGAAGTAGAGGTTGAGGTAAAGTTTAGGGAACGGAAGTATAGGGCAAAGTTTTACGTTTTGGATATGAAATGTAAATTGGTTATAGGTCTGGATATGGCTGTTCAAATGAATTTGATACAAATTGTTAATATGATTAATAAAGAAGAAATTTTGGCAAAATACTCGGAAGTGTTTGATGGCCTTGGAAAACTTAAAAATATTTGTAGGTTGCAGATCAAAGAAAGCTCTCAGCCTGTTGTAGATCCTCCTCGTAGGGTACCGTTTAGTTTGTTAGAGCCCCTTAAAAAAGAACTTGAAAGAATGATGAGTTTAAATGTTATTGTTGAGGAAAATGAACCAACAGAGTGGGTAAGTTCTATTGTCCTTGTCACAAAGTCAAATGGATCTTTACGGTTGTGTCTAGATCCCAGAAATTTAAATAAAGTTATTGTAAGGCCAAGATTTTCTTTTCCTAACATAGATGAATGCAAGGCACAAATAAATGGATCGAAAGTTTTTAGCTCATTAGATGCAAATTCGGGGTTTTGGATGATACCTTTATGTGAAGAATCGTCAAAACTATGCACTTTTGGTACTCCTTTTGGAAGATATCGGTTTCTTAGATTACCATTTGGAATAAATGCGGCCCCAGAAATTTTTCATGCCGAGATGGTAAGATTATTTTCGGATATAAAAGGCGTTATTATATATATGGATGATTTTCTAATTCATGCTTCTAATTTAGAGGATCATAACAAGATTTTATGTGAAGTACTTGAAAGGGCCAAGCAAGTGGGTTTAAAATTTAATAAAGCTAAGAGTAGGTTGCTTCAAAAGGAAATCCAATTTATAGGTCATATTTTTAATGGAGAAGGTGTTAAGCCAGATGTAGGTAAGGTGAATGCTATATTAGGAATGCCAGTGCCAAAAAACGTCCAAGAATTGCAGAGGTTTTTGGGAATGGTAAACTATTTGGGCCAGTTTGTTGAGAATTTATCGGCAAAAAACAAGCATATGAGAGATTTGTTGAAAAAGGAATCGGTATGGCAATGGAGCAAAGCACAAGAGGAGGAATTCAATAATTTGAAGAGGGAGATAACAAATGCACCTGTATTGACGTACTACAATCCAGATAAACAGGTTATTTTATCTGTTGATGCTTCAAAATTTGCAATGGGTGCTGTTATTCTGCATGACACAAAGCCGATAGCGTACGCATCAGCATCCTTAACGGATTGCCAATGTAATTATGCACAGATAGAGAAAGAGTTATTTGCAATTCTGTTTGGATGTACGAGGTTTCACCAATATATATATGGTCATAACGTGATTGTTGAGACAGATCACAAACCGCTAGTACCACTTTTTAATAAGCCATTACATAAGATTCCGGCAAGGCTACAGAGGTTCATGATGAGACTTTTAGCGTATGATTTGACTGTTGTGTATAAGCCAGGAAAGTATTTGCATATAGCTGATGCATTATCTAGAGCTCCTTTGAAGACACACACAATGACCGAAATAGATAAGGACATTGATTTACATTGTCATACAATTTTAACTAGTATTGCTCTACCCGAAGATGATGTTAGAAAAATTAAGGAAGCTGTGGGAAAAGATGAGGTTTTTCGAA
Organism: Melanophora roralis; assembly: GCA_963583895.1. Taxonomy (NCBI): domain Eukaryota; kingdom Metazoa; phylum Arthropoda; class Insecta; order Diptera; family Rhinophoridae; genus Melanophora; species Melanophora roralis. The sequence goes on from OY757191.1 coordinate 21,551,996, forward strand.
AGATTCAAAAGTACTTAAAAGATGGATGGCCGCAAGATAAAAAATCGTGTGATAGAGATTTAATTCCTTACTTTAGCATTAAGGATGACATAAATATAATAGACGGCTTACTTTTAAAGAACAATAGGCTCATGATACCCAAATGTTTACGATCTGATATGCTGGCTAAATTGCATGAGGGACATTTAGGCATTCAGAGATGCCAAAATCTTGCAAAGGATTCTATTTTTTGGCCAAATATAAGTAATGACATATATAATAAAGTATCCGGGTGTGAAACTTGTATAAAATATAGAAATGCAAATTCAAGGGAAACACCATTGAGTCATGAGATAGTACAGATTCCTTGGTACAAATTAGGTGCAGATTTGTTCGAATTTGAGAAAAAATACTATCTTCTAGTAGTAGATTATTTTTCAAAATATATAGAAGTTGAGCCTTTAAATATAGGATTTTCAAGCCAATTTGTCGTAAAGAAGCTTAAGGGCATTTTTGCAAGACATGGGATTCCGACGGTTATGATTTCAGATAATGGGCCACCATTTTGTTCCGTAGAATTCAAAAATTTTTGTTTGGGTTGGGGTATAAGCCATCAGACTTCGAGTCCATATTTGCCAAGATCTAACGGTCTGGCAGAGAGATCTGTCCAAACAGTTAAAAAAATGTTTAAGAAATGTCGTGAAGAAGGCACGGATCATTACACTGCACTTTTACATTATCGTACTGCGAAAAAAGATAATATAGCTAGTCCTGCTGAACTTCTGATGTCCAGAAACCTAAGAACAAAATTGCCGTCCATTTCCAAGTCATTAAAACCAAAAATAACAGTTTATAAAAAAGAGAAAAAACCGGTTGATAAAGGGGAGAATCGTAATTTAGGTAAAGAAAAGTCTTGGAAAGATTTAAGTTCCATTAATGAGGGCAAAAGTGTTTATTTTAAGAAAAATCCTATATCAGTCTGGTTACCGGGTACTATAAGTAAAGTTTGCAAAGAGCCAAGATCTTATCTTATAGAAGATAAAGAAGGTGCTACTTATAGAAGAAATAGGCAACACATTCACGAAGTTCCACAAAAGCAGAAGAGCGGATGTGATCAAAGCGAGACTGAAAAACAAGTAGATAACCATACCATACAGGGAGAGGGTAAAAAAGATTCTAGTGTTTATTACTCAAAAGCTGGTAGGAGGATTAAACCCCCAGATAGATTTGGTTTTTAAGATTTGTTATTTCTTATATGCTAGTTAGTAATTCTGCATAAATATTGTATAAATTATTTTATTATATTGATAAATTTTCATCTGTTTATTTTTATTACACTTGCATTAAACTCATTGTTAAATTGTTACGTTCTTATACATATAGATACACCATACATAAATAATAACACATATACATGATTATGTAATTAAACTTAAAAAGGAAGATGTTGTATGATTAATACTTTATAACTACTTTATTATATATAACTGTGTTTGTATAAGTTTTATATAATCAATGTACCTTTTATAACTTTGTCATTATAAAATAGAATGAATAAAAAAGAGTCAGTTTTAGAGAAACATAACAGTAAGCACCTGATAAGAAATTCAAATCGCTTACAACTCATTGCAGCTAAATTTTGGGATCCACAAATCGTAGGATCAAACAGTTCTTCAGTTGACAGGTGATTATTTTTCAATGCACCGCTCAATATTACTACGCCAAGAAGAGCACGAAATTCTTTCATTGTGGCATGTGATATAGTAGTATTTTGAACTTTATATTTTGTAGCTGCTTGATCAATAAATTCATTTGTGCGCAAAAGTATTTCATCCAATATTTCTGAAGTAAAAAACAGTTCGAAGCACTTCAAGGGATCTACAATGCTTTTAGCTTCTCCCTTTGGTCCTGGCATAATATGGACTATGTTTCTTGAAGGAGTTCTGTTAGATACTCTTTTTGACGAAGACGGTATGGTGGACCAAATATATTTGTTCTTACCTCTCATAACCAATTCGGATTGTGTCTCACAAGGCTGTTGTTCTTCAATTCTCGGAGTCCCTATATCTTTCTGGATATGAGCCGATGTAGTTTGTACATCATTTTGATCAGATACGTCAATATACTGTATTTCATCACCTAGATCGGTGAAGTAAGTGGGATCGGCCTGACTTTCATCTGAGTCAGAATCAGCTTCAACTTCCAAATCATCGTCAAGTTCACTTCCACTATCTGATATCTCGTCCAGCCAATTCAGTATCTGCGCTTCAGACACAGTCATCATAAAAACCTGTAAAAATTACATGCACACTATAATTTTTAGCAAAAAAAATTAGAAAAACACAAAAGTAAATATGCCAAAAAAAATACCTTTATTGGTAAACTTCGCCTCACAGGCGGCTCAATTATCTATTACTCAACAACGCAGCGAAGCAAAAGCAAATGCTTGTGTGCGCCAACTCGTACAACACTAAACTGAGTTGGCACGAGAGCACGCTTTAATAGGAGTAACCGATAAGAAAATATTGCAAAAAAACAACATTGTTCCGCCTCACAGGCGGTGTTTACCATTCTAGGGTTAACAAAGCTCCATACGTCAAAAAAATGACATTTCACTTTTGAATTAATCCAGTTTACGGCGCTTTACATCAAGTACGGTTTCGAACTTAAATCAATCCTTTATTGGCTTAATTGTGGCTAAAAGTAAGAAATTCGTACTTGAAAAATTTTACTTGGAGTAAGAAATTTCGTACTTGATTTAAGAAAAACTGTACTCACCGTACTTTTGACACCGCTATGGCTTGATTTAAGTAAAGTTTTCTTAGATAATTTTTTTGTGTGTAAGTTTTTGTATAAACTTTTATACATATATTTACAATCTATTGAACTTTCACAATTTGTAAAGATTTTAAAAGATAATAAAGTGAATAAAAAGTGGCTAGAGAACAAAAAAAAACAGGAAAAACAAAAAACGCCAGCAATATAATCCTATTCATCACTTTAATCACAATAATATGCAACAGTTGCTAGCAATTTTATAGCTTGAACATTCTAAGGCATGTTCGTTTATACCTTTCTATATCCATATATATGTATATAAATGTTAATATAGAGCAATTCCATATGAAAACGATCAAAATTGGCAAATTTTTGGACGACCCCTCTCCGATTTTAAAATAAATAGTCTCAATCGATTGCGCAGCAAAAAATAATGTACCTACATATTTTTTTTTTTTTTTATAGTGACTGGTTTAGTGGTGGTGTACACCACTGTCATGTGACAAAATTGAAGAATTCTTCATAAGGGACCTCATTGAAAGTTGTTTTAAAAAAAAACTACTAAAGCGATCGCAACGAGTGATAGCTCGTTGGAAAGGTATTAAATCAGGCTTTAATTGAAAAATAAAATTTTCCTAATTTTTCTTAGAAATTTACTTTTAAATTTTCCCATGAAAATTAAATTTTCCGATTTTCCACAGAAGCTCCTAAATTTTCCGGCTAATTTTTTTTTTTTTGGATTCCTCATAATTTTTGCTTTAAGAATCAGCAATAAAAAAATGGGCCCCGACTCCTTGTTTGGACAGGAGAAGAGCATTTAAGAGACCACCTTAATTGAAAAATAAAATTTTCCTAATTTTTCTTAGAAATTTACCTTTAAATTTTCCCATGCAAAATTAAATTTTCCGATTTTCCACAGAAGCTCCTAAATTTTCCGGCGCATCACCACATCAGTTCCCGGTCCAACAATATTATTATATTGGCGCTTTAACTTTATCTATAAATCTATGATCTTATATACCTTGTATCAGAAACTACTCTAGGTCAGCGGTGTCATCTACACTGGCAACAGTATTTTGTAATTAGGAGTTTCCTAATTAGGATTTTCCTAATAAGGATTTTCCTAATTACCTTTAATATTATTTATATCTCTAATTGTTCTTATTTCTACGAATATATTTCTCTTCATCATCCCTTTACTTTATCACTATTTTATACGGTATTTCCCGTACTAACAAGAAACAAAAAAATGTGCATGGACTTGTGTGTGCAGGTAAACAACCGATTTATTACCTTAAATATATTTACCGAAAACGCAGTTTTTATTAACTTAGCAATTTGTATATTACATATGAAATAATAATAAGTATAAGATAACACATAAAAAAAATTAACTATAGGATAAGCGCCAGCGTTCGAAATTTCGAACAGTCAACTTTACACATATGTGGAGCCAGGCAAATGTATGTTAGACATGTGTTTTAAGTTTTATAAAATAATTACATATATTGTCAATAATTTCTTATGATTATTTTTTTATTTTTTGTTTTTATAATATTTTAAAAAAATTTATCAAAAAGTGCCTAAAAAATATGGGTTGAAGAAATTTGTCCCTGGGCTCGAGGGGGAGGGGGTGGTCATTGTGTAATAAAGTTTTTTTTTTGCTAACAAATAAGACTTAACATTTGTATCAAAATTTACCTGTAGTTCTACCTTTTTAATACTTAAATATTTTTTTGAAAAAAATATGATTTTTACTGTTCGAAATATCGAATACCGGATCGAAATGGGTTAAAAATACATTTATGAAGAAAAAATCAATTTTTTTTTCAAGAGCCCCAAGTTTAGTGTGTAGTGAATATGGTCTGCCTGCCTTCACAAGATGGGCCATAAATCCATGGATAATAGCAGCAGTGGCATGTAATGGCACACCAAACCCGACTGAGGCTACAGGTCATAAAATGTTTTGTAAATTTTTTAAATTACCAGGTAATAAATATTTCGCCTAAAATGACACGTGCAGAAACAAGTCATAAAACACGGATTTTCCATAAATATGGCGAAATATTTATTACCTAGTAATTTAAAAAATTTGCAAAACATTTTATGACCTGTGGTCGGCTTATTGGCAGTAACCAATTAAGTCCCTCTTTAAAAAACATTTTATGACCAGTAGTTCACGCAAATTTTCCTATTAAAGAAAAGCAGATATCGCTTATTTTTTTTTACCTATTTTTTACCAAAAAATAAATATAAATACTTCACACACTCTGAGTCAAATTTCAGTTTAATACTAAACGTGAAAGTGTTAAAGTGTTTTTTTTTGAAAAGTAAAGAGTGAAGCTGTAAAGACAATTTAAAGTAAAATGAATAAATTTTGCTGCAATCCGTTTAACAAGAGTGGACATCGTTCGAAAAAGATAAAAGTATTAAAATTAACTGGTGTTTCGAAGCGATACATGAATGAATTAAATATACAATACGGTGAAGAAGCAGAATTCATTTGCCCCAAGTGTAAAATCGATTTGTCTCAACAAGCAAATGCATTGAAACAAATGCAGCCACAATCCGAGAGTGAAATGACAAGTGAACAAAATATTTCATCTGATAGTGAGGCAGACATTCCGATGGTCAATATGTCTTTGAGTCCTTTGAATGATGCTATTACCACTTTAGGTGAAACGCCTATTAGAAAAAGAAAGTTGCGAAGTGAAACATACAGGAAAGAGAAAAAAGGCAAGGTGATGAGTGCAATCGCGACAATATTTGATGAAGGCTTTGATAACGAATGCAGTCAAGCAAAACAATGCCAAAACAATTGAAATTTTTAATAAATATTGTAATTAAGTATAAGCAGCAAAATAAAAAAGATTTTTTCTTCATAAATGTTTTTTTAACTGTAAAATAATTTTTAAAATGTATTTTTAACAAGGTGGTCTCTTAAATGCTCTTCTCCTGTCCAAATAAGGAGTCGGGGCTCATTTTTTTATTGCTGATTCTTAAAGCAAAAATTATGAGGAATCCAAAAAAAGAAAAAATTAGCCGGAAAATTTAGGAGCTTCTGTGGAAAGTCGGAAAATTTAATTTTGCATGGGAAAATTTAAAGGTAAATTTCTAAGAAAAATTAGGAAAATTTTATTTTTCAATAAAGGTGGTCTCTTAAATGCTCTTCTCCTGTCCAAACAAGGAGTCGGGGCCCATTTTTTTATTGCTGATTCTTAAAGCAAAAATTATGAGGAATCCAAAAAAAAAAAAAATTAGCCGGAAAATTTAGGAGCTTCTGTGGAAAATCGGAAAATTTAATTTTCATGGGAAAATTTAAAGGTAAATTTCTAAGAAAATTTAGGAAAATTTTATTTTTCAATTAAAGCCTGATTTAATACCTTTCCAACGAGCTATCACTCGTTGCGATCGCTTTAGTAGTTTTTTTTTAAAACAACTTTCAATGAGGTCCCTTATGAAGAATTCTTCAATTTTGTCACATGACAGTGGTGTACACCACCACTAAACCAGTCACTATAAAAAAAAAAAAAAATATGTAGGTACATTATTTTTTGCTGGGCAATCGATTGAGACTATTTATTTTAAAATCGGAGAGGGGTCGTCCAAAAGGTGATCGCTTTCATATGGAATTGCTCTATACTTGTATGTATGTATGTTTCAACTTTTAGCAATAAAGCAGTACTATACTCCCGGCATTATTTTGCGCTTTTCGCTTAACGTTGATAAAGATCTTCACAACAAATCCTTTGAAGTTTGGTCTTTAGTCACCTTTAAAAAAAAATTCTTGCAACTTCCACTCAATTTGCGCTACCATCATTTTTCTTAACCAACGATCTAGACATTTAATTTTTAACAACAAAAATATTTGTATTATATGCGTAAGTGTGCAGTGTTTTGTGAAAATGTGTCAATAAATGTTGGTGTATTCATATGCGTATGTATAAATGTAAACAGCTGTTCTATATGATAGACTGTTAACGTACAAGTAAATTTGAGTTTCCTTTTTACTAAGTGATAGAGGCCTGCAACCAAGGATTTGAGTACATTTGAAGTCATGGAAGTTTTGTTAACAATTGGTGTATATCGACAACTTAAAATATGAAAAAATAAAAATTTAAATTTAAATTTTTCAAAAAAAGGGGACACAATTTTTTTTTTTTTTTAATAAATAAACCAAAAATGTATAATGTAAGAACATTACGAACTTCGATTTTATTCTCTAGGATAAGTAAAAAATTACAATTTAAATAAAAATAAAGATAAGCTCTTTATATATAAAGGTTTCAAAATATTGCCGTGATAAACTGTATATATGCATACGTACACTTTAGTGCACTATTGTTAAAATAAATGTATACCTTAGCTTGAGCTTTTAGAGGGATCGGCAAGCTGCGGATATCTGGACGACCGTCAAATAAACTGTTACCTGGTAATACGGATTTGGCTCCTAAAAAAGATTTTGGAACCCTCAAGCAGAGTGTATTTAAGATGATGGTAACTCTAACGTTGAAATCAAAAACTCAGAAGCGTCTGACCTAATTTGGTCAGCTACATGGTCAGAGTCTGTTGCTAGGGGCAACTTGAATGCAAATCCTGAAAATTTTGGACTCGAATTTTTTTAGAAGAAATTTTTTGTCGTACAGGATAATCCCAGTTGACGAACGACTTACAAAAATTCGTAGAAAAACCCCGACAGAAGAAAAAGATGAATATATGTACATATTTCGTTATCCCTAGAAAAAGGGTATGAGCGTTGAAGTTAAAATTGTTCTCAGTGATGTCAACGCAAAAAAAGCAGAACAAGTGTATTTAGTTCAAAACTCAGAAAATTAGGTTTCCACGAATCGGTAAGGGCCAAATCGTCGCATTTGATTCGAATCGAAATTTCACTCGATCGATCGCGTTGCCAATGCTTTTAGTATAGGAATTCTAATAAGAATTTTTAAATTTCGATTCGAATCGAAAGCGGCGATTCGGCCCCAGATTTTATTGACGAAATGTGGACTAATTTCATGTTGAACGTTCGTTCAATTGGAGGTGCCAACATCGAGTTAGTGCTGGAAAAATAGAATTGAGAGTTCTAATATTTTAAAATTAAAAATAAATTGTTAAGAATCGTCAGTAAATGATTGAAAACTAATACCTATTTCTAATAAAATAAATTATTATTACAGAGTAAGTCAACTTAAATCCATTATAGTTACGTTTTGTTGTTAACGTTGTTTGCCCGAAATCAAACTTGTTTACAATTGACCCTACTTTAAAAATAGCCTTAGTTTGTTAAAGATTAGGTAAGCAGTTTAAATGTAATATAAAAACACACATGTGGACGTGTAAATTTTTCTTAAATTCTAACTAAAATAAACAAAAAATTGTACATTAGTGGGTTATGTGTTAAACTTTCCAGACCTGTTGATATATAAACAATAGTTAGTTAATAGTAGATGTTGTAACTTGCGATATGAAGAATGTTTGTTTAGTAGATTGTTACATGGGTTCTGAGTTCCTTAGTTTATTAATTTAATTAATTAAAAATTTTTTAAAATTTTATTATTTTTTTTTACTTTAAATGCGATCATAATGTACATATTTTAGGATCTCATCAACTTAATATCATAACTAAAACCTTTAAGAAATAAACTTTTTCTTGGGAGGTGGTTTTTTGTTTTTTTGACGCTTGTTATAATATTATTTACTTAAGTCGATTTTTGCTATAACTTGTGTTCTGTTCTTTATTTTGTTTTAGTTTAAAGAAGAGGGTTTTTTATCTTAAGTAAATTAACCTCTAATTGGCGTAGTTTGCTTACTTGCTTACTTAGTTAAGTTTAAGCATATTGAAAATAGAAAAGAAAATCCATTCCACTACTTCCACAAATTTCATCCAGAATTTTTTTTGGATGAAATTGTGTTAGTCTATGGAAATCTGTATACATATGTGCGTGTATGTGTAGCTCTAGGTTAGTTTGTTTTTGTTACAATATAACGTTTTCTTTGTACCAAATTTTTTTGAAAGGCAATAGACCAACAAAAGCAGCCAAAACAAGTCACGCAACTAAAAATATGTTATTTTTAAACAACTTGAAATTCAGTCATACCAATCGTCTTTCCACTCTTACTCTAAAAATCGTAAACAACAATAAAAACCTTTTAAAAGGTTTTCCCTTAGATATTGTTCCTATTTAATGTGTAGGGCCAAAGAAGATTAACATAAGGACCGATTTTTGTGTTAGGGTCAATATAAATGTATTTGTATATACATATTTATGTATGTGTGTGTGTGTGTAAGGATGCGTTTTTCAATGTGTATGAAAATTAAGCAGGAAAACAACTGAAATTATGGAACTTAATTTAATAAATTCCCATCAGTTTTTTTTTGTATGCTTGCAAGCCCTTGAATATATCCAAAAATAGCCGGGTTATGTTTACACTTTTAGTCATTACCAGAGCAACTAAAAACATGCAAAATCAAATTTTTTTCTATGTTCGCATTAAAAAAAAAACAAGCTTGTTATTTATTCGTTTTAGAGCCTTTGCAAAGTGTTCGCATCGAATAAATTGGGCTTATTTTTTCATATTTTGCATATTCTTGCATATTTTTCACTAAAAAAAATATTTTTTTGTAAAAACTGTTTTTAGGTAGTTTTTTGATTTTTTATATTATATTAGAAACCCATAACAAAAAATATTTCATTTTTAACTTTTTTTAGATTTTTTTATTTAATTACTTATTTCAAGGCAAAACTAATTATGGGTTATGTTAATTTGACAACAAATAAAAACGCGACTTGTTTCAAGCCCGTTTGATTAAACAGTATTGCCATTATTTTGATTTTCCATTTTTTCTATTTTGTGCCGGAACATTTTTGCAATGTTGATTCGTTATTTCATTAATGCAACTTAATTTTAAGTGCTACCTTTTCATTTCCTTCAGTTTAAGTTCCTATCATTATTTTTTTTAATTTTTGTGAAACATATTATCAACTTTTTACCGCATTTTTTATGCGCACAAAAACCTTTTTTAAGAGCACGTTTTTGGTTGGCCTGGCAATTACTTTAGTGGTAATATTATTAAATATACAACTACAACAACAGTGTTGCATTGTTCTTGCAAAATGGTGGATACTTGATTTTGTGTATTTAATAAACTAATTTACTTTTTTTGTGCCAACATATAAATACATATATTCTTGCATACACATATATACATACGTACACATCTTTATGTGTAGCAAAACACTTGCAACAGCAGCTTCGAATATAGCAGCAAGTGCAGACGAAAATTGTAATGAGTGAGTAGGATACAGTTGCTGTGCTTGTGTGTGTTTAATTGTTTCTTCACTTAAAAATGTTCACTTCCACCTTATTTGTAATCGTAATAGGTTCTAACAGCTTTGTTGATTTTCTTTTATACATTTATTTCATAGTTATTGGTAGCAACCCAGCATACCATATGCGCTTTAAATGAGCTCATAAAGAATCTTTTGTCGGAACGCTGACGCTCATAAAGAGTTTATAAAATAATCATAAACAGTCATTAAACGCTCATTTTTGAGTGGCTTTTTCCACTAAACTGGTCACTCATGAAAGATCTCTAAATTTTATGCATAAAAGAGTATTTTATGACTCTTTTTTTAAAACGCATTTTGAACTCTTATTCCAGTTTTCCTTTACAATCTCTCTTTCTAAAATACGTTCACTATCACTATTTTCTTCAACAATACTATTATTTTTAATACTTTATGCTGGATTTTCTATTCTTAATTTGTTTGAACGAAGTTCACTTATTTTTAATTTGCTTTTTTTTAGCTTGCTCTTTTTTTTGTTATTTTAGTTTTGTATTATTTTTGTTTTTATTATAAGATAACTCACAATTTTGTCTTTACGCTTCCAAAAATATTCACTAATGAATCAATTTGTGTAACTTCTTTCTTCTTCTTAGCTGGAATATACCGTTATCTGTCAGAGTGCAGAAATTACTCATAAAAAGCACATAAAATCGATCGTTTATGAGCTCAGAAATATGCACGCAGAAAACACTCACAGAAGCTCATAAAATCGCTCATATATGAGCTCATATATAAGAGCGCTCCGATAATGGTATGCTGGGAATAGTTATTTGCTAAATATACCACAAGCACACAGCCACTTTCGTATATAATTGTGTGAACACACATACACATATATAAGCAAGCATCCATACACCCACATACAATTAAGGTTTTTTGAGTAATTTAAAAAATATTTGAATAATAAATAAATAAATAAATACACATTTATAAACAATTTTAATACTCCACTACACTCTTTACTAAATAAGGAAATGCATATTTGCATTTTCACATCTATATATAAATAAAAACTTATACGTATTCATTAACTTATACAATTAAGAGTTTATAATAAGGCTTTTTGCCTTAGCAAGAAAAGCCAATACTTTATTGAATTTTTTATTACTATTTTTTGTCTTTTAGGCAAAACACATTTATGTTTCATAGAAAAGTTGTTGTAGTGGTAGGCTTAGTAACAGAAGTAATTGGAACTTTGAAACAAAACTATGAAAGACTAACTGTAGTGTAGTGTTGGTGAAAATGTGTTTGTTTGCCCTTTTTTACGAGGAGAAGCTAGATTACTAGAAAGGCTCTTTTTCTGTAAAAACATTTATTCCAGATTTAGCTTTGGAAAAACTCCAAATGCCTATAAATATAAGCTTCCTTAGCCATAGTCTTTCATACTTTTTTACTTTTTATACCCTTCACATAGTGATAAGGGTATATATGTCTGTTCGTCTGTGTGTCTGTTGAAATCAAGTTTACGGACTTAAATAAAGTCGCACAGACAACGTTTTGACATCAAACAATTAAAAATATCCCTTAAACCATTGCTAAATCGGTTCAATATTGACCCAGATATAAGCAAAACCCCAAAATACCCCATTTCTAAGGACAAAAACTCTACATATATCCCTATATATCTCAGTAAACATAGTCACTCCTGCCAAAAACTTGGCAAAAATACTTTGAAGAAAGGGACCTAAATTAAGAAAAAACAGGATCACGGCAAGTGATATTTCCCCTACAATTGCTAAAATTTTTTGAAATATTTCATGATGCGCTAAATTTTTAAAACTATAACAATTTTTGACTTCAAATGTTCTACAAAAAGTAATTGGACAGTAAGACCTACCTTTTGGGAAAATGTTTTTCGGGTAGGGCTTTATTTCAAAAACTACAATATAACAGCTATCGACCTTAAATATTCTACAAAAAGTAATCAGACAATAAGACCTACACTTTGGAAAAAAAAAATTTGGGTAGGAGCAGGGGAGAGTTCAGCTCCCATATAAATGAACAATTTTTATAAAGTTTTCGGTATGCTTTACCTCGGAAACTATAACATCTATCGAGATCAAATATTATACAAGAAGTAATTGGACAATAGAGCTTACATTTTTGAAAGAATTATTTGGAATTTTTTCCCGCCATATAAATGAATTAGTTTTATAAAATTCTTGTACGCTATATGTGGGAAACTGTAACTGCTATCGACTTCGAATGTTGTAGTAATGAAGAAATATTTCATATATTTTGGAAGAAAATAGTTGGATAGGAGCAGGGGGAGTAGAGCCCCTTATACAAATTTACAACTTTTATGTAACTTTTAAAACTTTTGACCTTAATCCATCTACATGGCATTTCTATTATACATAGGAACGTTAAAATTTTGTAAAGTTTCCTATTTCGAAGACTAGAGTTGCAATCGATTTTTATTAAAATATTTGCAATACAAAATAACTCGGATAGAAAAGATGTCTGTGTATATTAAAAGACCAGAATAAAGGACATATAAAATTCGAATATAGCGCTCTTACTTGTTATATGAACTTATATATATTAGTTAAAAGATGTCGATGTTATTCTGATCCATTTACTTTCTAGTCTGCAAAGTGGAATTTAAAACAGTTTTCAAAAATTGTTGCTGAGCAATGGGGATACCAACAATTCAAAGGACATAACGTAAATAAACTTTGTACTTCAAACATTGCAAAAGTAGGTAACAAGTGTAATAAATATTGCAATGTGTTCATGCCCAGAAACGAGTTACATATGCATGTCGATTTGTATGTTGGGATTTATTTAAGAGAATGTTTTAAAATGTTAAAGTATATTGGCAAAGTAAACAACGCGAATAGAATTTATCTTTTGATAGTGGTTTTGTAACCATTTTCTTTTGCACAACGAAGACATTGGACATGAATCAATGATTTTTTAGATGGTCGTATGAACACGTTCATGCATGCACACAGGAAAAAATTTATTTGAGTATATGAACATACAAACACAAATTTTTAGATCTCTAAAATGTTCTTCCAGCTCTTTATGTCTTCCATCAGTATTAATGTTTTGACGAAAATTTAAAAATCAATTCAAAGTTGATTCATATTTGATTCACTGTAGATGCAAGCACATATGTACATATGTACATTCAAGCATATGCATATAACTACAAGCATGCTTACATATACACATTTATCAAACGTTTCTCTTGAAACTAAAGAATGACAGTTAATTTCGTGGCTGACATCAACAACAATTGCTTCTTTTGCAACTCAGATGCATTTAACATTGGATCGCAAGCCTTTGTAGCATTCAAAGCAAATGACCCTAAAGTAAAGTTATTTTTTAATGGCCTCCCATTAATAGACCAATCTTTTAAGCGATTAACAACAAATTTATTAAATCCCAATTGTGATTGGTTTTACGTTGGCCCATAATTTTAAACGATTCAATTTATGGCGGAATCGCTTGATCGCTTGGAAATAAATTTAATGAAAACCTACTTATGGCTAAGAAGAACTTATTCTGCGTGGTTGAAAAGCTTAAGAAGAGAAAAATAAAAGTTTATGTATTTAGGAAATATTAAAAAGATAGTTATTTCCCAATATACTAAGTTTATAAAAAAATGTAACATTTAAAAAAGGTGTCTGGTGGAAAATTTATATTTTCAAACCTAAATTAAAACCTTAAAATTAACAAAAAGTTTTATAAAGAGCATTAGGCGAGGAATGAAAATGCGGACTTTAGGTTTTAAAAAGCATGTCATCCAGATGTCTTCCGTCAAGTTGAACACACTTTTCAAAACGGAGCCTTGTACTGTGCGCCACATGCGGCAGTAAACTTGGTTGAGCTGATCTCTCGACGAATATTTTCCTTTACACTACAAAATATTAGATTTAGTCACTATAAAGCCTATCTTTGAGAAATCCCCATAAAAAAATCTATGGTAGTTAGATCGGGAGACCTCGGTGGCCATTGGATATCCCCAAAGCGACTGATAAGTTATTGAGGAAATTTTCCCGAAGCAAAATTGTCGAAGCTCTCGCTGTGTGTGCTGCCGTAATCATGCGTCGTCGGCTGACCTCGTGAGTTTTCATAAAAAATGGCCCAGTCGCCACATTCGTAGATAAAGCACACCAAACAGTTACCCTGGGGCAATGCAATACTTTTTGATGTTTCAATGGAGAGTTGAATGTTTTTCGAGATATGTAGCGGTAGTTTTTCTTACTGACGTAGCCGTTTAAGTAAAAATGAGTATCGTCGCTCTAAAAATGGGATTTGCAGTGCGAAAACGCTCAAATATTGTTTCACAAAATTTTTTTCGTAAGTCAAAGTCCCTTTTTTCAGTTTTTGAACGAATTAAATCATAAAAAGATGGAACTTTAGGTCCGTTTTTAAAATTTCATGAATAATTGCTCTTCTAGTGAGGCTGCTCTTTTCCGTATTGATAGTTTCAACCATTTCAACATTTTCGGGAGTTCTTGAAGATTTACTGGCCCTTCGGCCCTGGGGCATTCATAGCTGAAGCAGTTGCGCTGAATCTTAGTACATACGATCGAAATAAATTTATACTCGGTCCATCACGTATTCGCAGAATATTGAATTTTGAACAAAATCTTCGACGAGCAATTATGTAAGAATCATTTCTCTGAAAAATGTCTCCACCCGACATCGCGACTGACAAATCCGCATAATTAGCAATTCCAACGGCGCCACCTTCCTTCAGCTCCGCTTATAACTTTTTGAAATAATCGTATTTAAAAATATTAATTTGCTACCAGACACCCTGTATTTTAAGCCGCTTAAAAATCGTTTTTAAATTTATTCACTCAAATTAACTAAGTTTTTATATGTTAATATATCACAAGTTATTCCACTTATTTTTAGAAATTATAGAATAAAATCTCTACAGTTGCCTCACTTCAGCCAAGTAAACGCAAAATTTGTTAAGAATATGTCAAAACAACTTAACTTTTATATTTAGCGATTTGTTTGAGCCGTAAAATATTTAACAGAGGGAGCTCGAAGTTAGATTTTGACCTATGGTTTCTTTGGCAAAGTTTCTTGTATTGCCCGACCGTACCAGAACTGTGATGTGTCTTTGAAACTAAAAAATTTTATCCACTCTAGTAAGTATGCGTGGATGAGCGTGGGTTGTTTATATTGTCTATTTGCTTCAAATAACATGCAATTTTAATTTTCTTTAGTACCAGTTTTCTATATAAATGGTTTTGAGTTTTAATTATATGTTTATTTATTTAATGGAAACGTATGTAATGACATATGTTTGTATGCATATGCACTTATGTACATAGTTGTGTGTTTCATATGATAGAAAAGGTGTCAAAATCAAAAAAGTTTGTGCTAATATTAAAGAAGCCATTTAGACATATGCTGCTTTTATTGTTTCAACTACAAACATATGAACATATGAACATAAAAACACTGGAAAATACAAAATTTCTATAGCTTAAGACAAACTTTCTTAGGTAGACATATTGAAATGGTTTAGAAAAAGACTGAGAAAAAGAGACAGAACGGTAAAAATTGTTAGAAACGCATGCAGTTTAACTTTTAAAACTTAAATAAAATATTCAAAAAGTTAAGGTAATGCAAAACTTATGCCAATAAACCAAAATAATTTTCATGTTTTCATTAAAAGTAAATTTACACATCAGAGCCTGCACAGGCATGCATTTAGTTATTGTTTGAATGTTTCTTATACTCTGTATCATATTGGTAAAACGTGCAAACATTAGCGAAGTAATCACACATATTCTTCACTAATATTCATACCTTCGTACGCTCGTATTTGTATTATTTTCTGTGACATCATTCGGAAGTTTTATTAAAGATTAATATTCGTTATTATAGTTTTAAAATTAGCTTTCCGCTCTTTTTGTAAACAATTTTCAATAATAATATTTTTTAATAAAATTTTTTTATAATTTAATACATTTAGTAATAACCAATGGTTATTCAAATGAAAGGGGAAAAAGAAAATCAAAACAAGCCAATAGCGAATATTGGTTTGTTGGATTCTTAAAAAAACTTGAACGTTTTGGTTGCTTTATAGTAATTCCCATTTTGTTTAATGAGGTTATTATATAAAGACACAAAATATTCATGAGTTTTTTAAGAATTTGGGTTGAAGTCTACTGATGAGTTGGTGTAAGAACCAACGAAATGCATATAGACAAACTTAACCAACAACAAACCCTATAAATAAACAAGAAAATTGGGATTAAATCCTAAATAATATTTTGAAAAGTATTATTATTTAAATATAAAAAATTATTAACAAAAAATCCGTTTAATTTTAAACCTATAATAACGAATATTAATCTTCAATAAAACTTTCTGATGATGCCACACAACGGAGTGACAAAATATTGAAAAGTTTGTGAAAAATAAATATAAAAATATACACACACAAAACTACAAAAAAAATTTTTCAAACAAATTCTTGTTCAAAATAATTTATTTTTTTAGTCAATTTATTTAATAGTCTCTAATAATATTTTTATTTGATTTTTAAATCAAACAAAATTTTCGCCTAGACAATTCAAATATTTAACCAGCTCAACAAAATTTTTTAACAGAAACTAAAATTCTTGCAAAATTGTTTGTCTGCCAGACAAAATATTTACTCATTCTCTGAAATTTGTTACTGATTCTACAACTCAGTTTTTTCTGTGTACCTGAAGCTTGAAAAAAAACTTATTAATTAATTTTAAAAAAGGTCAATATACTAGAAAAAATAAATAATTAAAGCTTTGAAGACGTTAAAAATCTTATTTTATAAAAAAATCTTAAGCTATCATTTAATAACACACAAAAAACTACAGAAAAAATTTTTCAAACAAATTCTTGTTCAAAATAATTTATTTTTTTAGTTAATTTATTTAATAGTCTCTAATAATATTTTTATTTGATTTTTAAATCAAACAAAATTTTCGCCTAGACAAATAAAATATTTAACCAGCTCAGCAAAATTTTTTAACAGAAACTAAAATTCTTGCAAAATTGTTTGTCTAAATTTACAACTTTCGTTGTAGGTCCTCAGCCAGACAAAATATTTACTGATTCTCTGAAATTTGTTACTGATTCTACAACTCAGTTTTTTCTGTGAATTTAACTTCTCATGTTATGTTAAGCATTCTTGGTCTTCTTTTTTTCCAGTTGTTTACATCATGTACAAAATTACAAGGTGAGCCAAAAGAAGTCATCCGATATTGTTTGACTCTCCGTTTTTTCCAAATGAAAAACTTTGATTCTGTTTTTTGATTATGTTTATTTGAACCTTAAGAATTTTACTGGTCAGATCGAGAAGATGATATCGGCCAAATGGGCGACACCACAATTGATTGCTATACGGGCTTGTTTTATGGCATTTTTCATCACTTCGGCGAAAACTTCGGGCAAAGGATTCTAGCGGCTTTAAAAAGCTCACAAAAAAGTCTGGAACCGTTAAATTGGGCGATCTCGCGGGCCAATGTAAACCGCTAAAACGAGAGTTGAGGCGACCCAGGAACGCTGCCTTCAGAGTATCGGTTGTGGCTCGCGTTGTGAGTGCCATTTCTCTGTTCCGTTGCAACCACATTTTTTCAGTTTTAACTCGTTTAATTGCGGCGGAACTAACTCGGCTAACATGGCCCTATAGTGCGTACAGTCCACTGCTGTTGTTGGACCAGCTCCACTTTGAGCGATTATAATGACTTTTCGTGCATTACTTGTAGATTTTTGGTGCCCGAGAAGCGATAATTTAGCTTCTTCACCTACCCGACAAGGTGGCAATGAGCCTCATCGCTCATTATGATTTTGGTTGAAAAATCTTCCACTTCGACATGTAGATTGAGGATGGCTATCGCCAGGTTACCCGCGTTTTGCGTGATCCACAGACTGGACTTTGTACGGGAAGATGCGCAGGTCTTTGACCAAAATTCGCTTTAAAAACAAACGGCTGAAGGCTAATTGCAAGGCACGGCGTCTGGTCGATTTTTTTGGTGACAGCTCGACATCCTCACACACAGCGGCAATATTCTCGTCGGAACGGGTGCTGCAGAGCCGGCCACTCTTGGCAGCATATTGTGTTGTTCCATACTTTTTAAGGTTGGTGGCCAGACGGTACAGTGTTTGCGCAGTCGGTATCGGACGATTATTTCGTCCTTTGAAATGTATCGCTCCATGGCTTGTTCACTTGTATTTAACAATAGGGTGATTTCTTTTGACCCACCTTGTACTTTAAAAGAGCAAGTGAGTGAGCGTGGATGACAGCCTAAAGGCTGTTTTACAATAATAGTTTTGTACTTGTAATTGTGTGTACCAAAAGTATAAATAAAATATAAAATTTAACTTAAAAATAGTTTGCAAAATAATTGTGGCATAAAATTTTATTATTATTCACTTTAATGGAAAAAGCAAAAATTGAATTGAAATAACACGAAAACAATAAAAAAAAAACTCAAAATGAAACTTTTCTCCTTTAGTAACGAAACTTTGTTTTCTTGCCAAGAAAATAAATAAAATATTTAAAATTAACATAAATACACAATTGCAAATAATCTGGCTAATAGAGAAATTTGATACACCAGATAAAAAGGGGTTTTTGCAAAATGTAAATGTCTTTAAATATTGGCTGCTTCAATCTGCTTAATTAAAAAAAAAATTCAACATGAAAAACATGTGGGCCATAACGGCTTTTCTTTTAGTAAGTTTTCGTTTAAAAGAAAACGAAATCCCTAATAATATAAAGGATTTGTTTTGTTTTGATTTGGTAAATTTGTCAAGAGTTTTAAATGATCATATATGATTCTAAGTCCATTTTTTTAAAGTCACCTTTTTTTAATATATTTTTTTAAGTGTACACTATTTAAAATATTTCCAAATTACAACGAAAGCTAGAGGATTTAGCCCATCATAAAAAATATTTTATAAAATATGCTCTTTGTCCCAATATTTTAGTGGTTTTTATAATTAGAAATTATGTGCTAGAAGCAGCTTGGAAAAACTGAATACAGATTTGAATTCAGCGCTCCAAATAAACTAAGAAACGTTATTAATTGCGCTAGAAAAACAGTGGACCTTGATTGGTAAACGTATCCTACTAGTCCTGCATGAGCTTCAACATCCTGTTCTAGCTTCTTCTTATATGTGTATGTATAAGAGTATTTATTAACACAAGCATGTGTATACCTAGTGGCCGGTTTTTTATATATTTCCCCCTTTAAAGTCTTTAACACCTTTAAGATACCTGATGTGTGTCTTTTTAACTGATCTCTACCAATTACTTTTTTTAATATTCATGTTTTGTACAACTCACAGGACAAATACTCTGATTAATTGTCACTGTTATTTTTATTATTTACTTAAATCAAGCCGTAGCCGTGTCAAAAATACTGTGAGTACGAATTTTCTAAAACCAAGTACGATTTATTTCTCATCTAGGCTATCAAGGAACTTTGTTTTTTATTGTTAAAATATATTAAAACACAACAAGTTTTAGTTTCTTGTTTTTTAAATAAAATATTTAAGCAAGATTTTGGATAGATTTAAAAATTTAATTCTTGATTTTATAATGTGTTTTTTCTTTTTGTGCACAAACTTCCCATAGCGCACAGTTTCATGAAAATTTTTATTTGCTTTTCCTCGAAGACTGTTATAGAGATAAATTTCATAGCACGTGATTTCACCAAAAGGTGTTTATTTTTTTGAAAAAAGGTCTCACCGGCGCACATAGTTAAAAGTTACTGAGTGCTCATAGATTGATGAAACCTGGCTAAAACAATTATTGTAGTCATAGGCATGTTAGGATTAAAAATAATACAAATCGGACCACGGGGGGAAAAGTTCCCCGTTAGAAGAACTAATACTACCTCTAAAAGTTAAAATATTTATTAAGTATACAATACTATTGTCAGGCAAATGCAACTTTAAACGTAGGCAAAAGCTAAAAAAATCTACACTTTGACAGTTTCGTCCTCTCCCTCTTTTGTAAGTGGCGGCATAAAGTAAAATTTGCAGAAATAATGTAGGTATATAATAAAAATAATGGAAATTTTTCTCCCAAATACTATTAAAGGTAAATTTTTAAGCTTTTTTGGAGTTGTTCTTATGCTAGTCATCGGTGGGTCCGAACGGAGCAAAGGTCTATTAATATTATCTACGTTACACTGAACCCTTGAAAAGTTCTGCCTGTAAATTCGAAAATGTTTGCTCCGTGCCTCAGCCGCTTCTTCTGATAACATCCCAATAGGCAATTGATCCATGTATTAAAATCTTGTGCATTGTATATTAACATTTTTTCTGAAACTGTATAAACACTGTCGCTATTTCCTTGAAATTTTGAAAGTTTACATAATTTCCATCTAAAAATCGCAATTTCTCTTCACAACAGATTTTTCTTTACATTCCCGTACTATTTTTAATATTTCTGATCTTGTATAAACTTTTTCCATTTTACTCTCATAGTTTCGAAAGGGTTCGTGCAATAACCACAACATATGTACCCCAAAAAAATGAAGCACAGATTTGTTTCTCTTTAAAGAATAAAAAAAAATTTCAAAAATTTTCAAAGGTTTTGAAGGCAGGTACATTTATTTTGTTGCATAAAATAGCGTCATTAAGAAAGCTGTCGCACAGGTATACATTAACAGTTTAGGGGTGGGTAAAAACTACTGCCTCGCACATTCTTTTTATACATCCAATATCAGTGTGAAACCCAATTTAATCTGTTAAAAAATAATTTTAATTAGCCTGTAATAATTTTAATAAAAAACATTAAAAAACAATTAATTATCAAAACATTTTATGGCCCACAAAAAAGTTCCTTACTCATATGTAAACACACAAGATGAGAAAAAACAGAAAAAAAGTGAAATTTTCAAAAAAATGCAAAAAAAAAATGGCATTTTTTTCTTTCATCTGAAAGAAGAGATTTTAGGTTTTATTGTGATAAAAAGATTTTAAGGATAATTACTGCCATCACTTTCAAAAACCTTTTGATTTTTTTTTTTTTAATCAAAAAGTAAACAAAAAACCTGTTTTTTAATTTCGAAGAAATTTTTTTTGACAAAACTTAAAATAAAAAATAAAAAAAAAAAAAAAATAAGACAGTTACTTATATAGTCAGTCTTTCTCAGAAAAAAATCAATATAAAATCGTTATTTGTTAAGACACAAAAAAATATATTGTAAGCCTCTCAAAACCATCAAAAGTTAATAAATTGCAGGCAAATTTACTTAAGTTTCCTGACTTTGACAGTGCCTCAAAACGACCAATTGCAAGCAAATGATTTGAAAATTCACTATCCGATACAGAATTTTGTTATCTGTTGAGCTGTGCACTTAAGTTTTTACATTTTTAAAATTTTCATTTTGGCTTAATATCCGGCTAGATTGGCAAAATAATCCTATGAGCGGCACGCGGCTAATGACATCCCGATACCAGAAGACCGATTTCAGGAAAATTTGCGATGTTATATAATTTCGGCATAATAGCCGCTTTTGAGTACCTGGCGTTTAAGCTTTTAGCAATAAATTTAATTTATAATGAAAAATATATAAAAAAAACTTTATACCAAAAAAGTATATGGTATTAACTGCATGCCCCATAAATATCAAACGAACGTTTTTTCGAAATTTTATATTAAAATGAACCGCAAATTTTTGTTTTACTCGCCCAATAATTTGATTTTTACTGTAGTCCATAGCTGCCAGATTTTAACAATTTTTGGTGTCAAAAATAACTTTTGACGATAAGACGATTTTCGCCTTGAATTTGACGAACTTTGAAAACTAAAAGTTTTGGGCTTTAAAAATAACAAAGATTCTTTGAAGACCTAAAAAGCCCCTCGAAATGACTAGTGCAAAGCGATTTGCTTATCATAATTAAAATTTTTGCAATTGTTTAGTAATTTTTATGTTTTATTTCATTTTTAATACTTGATGTAAAAAATATTATTAATATATTTTAAAAAATATTTTAAATTAGTTAATTTGAATTGAAAACTTAAAGAGTTAAGAATATTTGATTTCATTTCTTAGAATTTCCTGTGTGTATACGTAAATATATATGTATGTATGTATATAAAAGTATTTTACTATTATAAAAAGCGATGTTGAAAAAGATTTAAATCAATTGTAAAAAGTTCTTTTTATAGCATATTTACCCGCTTTTTATTTATATTTCATATTAGGAATTTTTTTATATTTTCGTTTTGCTCCACTTACTTAAAAAAAATTTTTAATGTAAATATATATTAATGTAGCATATGGATGATCGTGTACTTTTGTAATAAAATTTATTAGAAAATTTATTTGATGATTAAGTTTCTTAAGAATAATTTACATAAAAATAATCGTCTTTAAACAAACATTAAAAAAAAGAAAACCCACAATAAAAAACAAAAGTTTTTTCTTTTATTGGTTAAGCTCATGGAATTAAGACAAATAGAAATTAATATTTTTAGCTGAGCGTGAATTTTTACTTCATTTGAACTTAACAAAAATAAATCATGGAAATAGACAAATTTTTATATTTTAGAATATTGCAAAACATGTATAAATATATATATGCGTATGTTTCTCTGTATGACAAAGACATGTTAAATAGTTTGAATAATAAAACGATAATGGTTAAATGTTAACCCTATCTCTTGAATGAAAAACACATTTTATGTAATATTGGAAATATTTTATATTTCTTTTACTCTTTTACTTTTGTTTTTTTTTAAAGAAATAATAAATTAAAACTTGATAGTTTGAAATTCATACGGTCTTATTTACTAAAACAATTTTCAGTTTATTAAGGCCTTATTTGACAATTATTCCAAAGAAATTTGGCAAATAAGCCCCTAATAAATATTAAATAGTTTCTATGAATAAGAAATATAATGTTAAAGTTTGTAAGAGATTTGGCCACTAAATAATAATTTTTTCCTTTAAGCTTTCTAAAAATAAACCTGACATTAGAAAAAAATTATGTATGTTGTAATACAATTAATTTAATCCTTTATAGAGGTGAAAAATGTAGGGGTACATGAACAACAAATTTAAAGTAGACTTTAATTATTGAATGGAACAAACTTTTATTGTACGGTTCTTATTATACAGTCATCTATCACTAACAATAACTTCTATTTATTCGGCCTTAAGTTCATTTTTCAAATTGTCATAACTAATAAAAAAAATTTTAATAAAAAAGGAGTGATTCCGATACTAGCGGAGTGTAAATTATATTTGAAATCAGCTACGATTTTTCGTCAGTACTCTATCTGTTCGGTGCTACTCTGAGTTAAATGTTAATAAGATCCTTTTAAACCAACTTTAATACCGGAATTATGTTAATATTTTATACTGCTTAAGCCAAGCTAAATCCACAAACAACCTTGTGTTCTCTCATCCTCCTTTAACAGGGTGTCTGGGGGCAGATTTTTATTTTCAAACTTATGGACGATAGAATGAAAATGCAGATATTATTTTTTTAAGAGTATGTCATCGACATGTCTTTCGTCGCGTTAATAACACTGCTAAAAATTAAGCCTTTTGTTCCGCGACACGCGCTGCAGTTAACTTGGTTTAATTAAGCTGATTTCTCGACGAATATTTTCCCTTAAATCCACTAGAGATTAAGGATTGTCTTTATTAGCCCTCTCTTTAAGGTAGCCCATAAAAAAATCGTTGGAAGCTAGATCGGGTGACCTCGGTGGCCATGGGGTGTTAACAAAGCGACTGATCAGTTTTTGGAGAAAATTTTTCAGAGGAAAATTAATCGAAGCTCTGGCTGTTTGTCGCCCATTTTGTTGAAACTACGTATGTAAGGAATACGATGGAGGAGGTCGTAGGTTTAGCAAGTTCTTCGTAAATTTTAATTTTTAAAGACTGGAACTTCAGATACTTTTTTAAAATTTCATAAATAATCGCTGTTGTAAGTCCCACTGAGGCTGTTTTGTCCGTATTAAATGTCGCGGATTTTCACATATTCTTCTTTCAGCCAGTTCAATGTTTGCAGGTATCCTTGAGGATCGACTGGGCCCTGTCCATGGGACATTCCTCGGCAAATCAGTTGCACGGAATCTTTGCACCTACGAACGAATTACATTTACACTCAGTTCATCACGTATTTGGCAAACAAAAGTGTCAACGAGCAATTACGTAAGAATCATTACTCTTAAAAAATGCCTCCGCAAAGATCAATCGGTAATTCCAACAGCACCACCCTCCCTCTTAATTACTTTTTAAAATAATCTATTAAAAATATAAATTTTCCACCAGACACCCTGTATAAAATGTAAAGTCATCTGTAAATTTTTTAACATGTCAGGTAATGCCCTCTTTTTAAATAAACTTCATTGAAGCATAAACAATAGTTTTAGCTTAAAAATGTTTTTTCTGGACTTTCTAGTTCTAGTTTTTAAGGGCTAAAGATCTCCAGGAATCAAGCATTTTAAAGATGAATTTAGATGGCACAATGAATAGTTTGCTTACTTTGGCCCACAACATATAGTTGCATAATATGGAACATGAAAAATTGTTAATAAAACAGGGCCAACGGGATTGGAATCGAAATTCTTTTCGATTCGAGTTGAAAGCCGTAATTTGCCCCCTGCCCCTAGATCTTTGAATTCGTTTCGAATCGAAATTTAAAAATTCTTTTAAAAATTCGTATATTAAAGGCATTACCAGCTCGATCGATCGAGTGCAATTTTAAATGCGACGATTAGGTTCCAGGTTCTTAGAAAAGTCCTAAACTGGTGACTAATAAAGTTATGAAATGGCTGCAGTTGAACATGTATTTAAAGATTATATCACTGTAAAGTTTTTTTGTTACTTTTTTCTTTCTTTGTTTAGGTAACCGCTCATTTGCCGCTTGCGGAAACGAAATTTAAAATTTTTTAACATCTGTTTTTACATCTGCTTGGCCATTCATTGGTCTGTCAGTTTTTGCGTTGTACACATCATCAGGTTTTGGTTTTTGGTTGCTGCATTTTTATGCAGACAAACAACATTTTTTATACCGTGTACCCAGCAAAGTTTTCTTTCAATAGGCTCAGCGATAGTGAAAAAATTTTAAACAGATAATCTAATAGCCACGAGAATTAAAAGTAATTAAAAAAAATTATCAAGATTTTAATGGTGCAAGTAAGTAATAACACAGCTCTTTCTAAAAAATTTTAGATTTTAAATCGAAAGTGTTAATATATTTGCTGGGCTGCTTAAAAATATAAGTGAGATTGAAATTTAAATGAATATATTACTTTTAATAGTTTGCACAAAGAGAATAAATATACAGGGTGTTCGCCGGTAAGGTATACTAATTTGTTTTGCCGCCATTTTGATAAAGATTAGTCTTGATAGTTCATATTTGGCATTCGTGAAGAAGAGACGTGGCAAGTTTATTGTGAAAAAATCGTTAAATATTTTATCAAAATTAATCATCGATTTTCATTAAAAAATCATAATGAGTGGTGAGGCACATTTTCATATGATCTGATATGTGAATTAACAGAATAGTCGGCTCTGCACAACGGAATCCCCTTAAATTAATCATCCGTCACCTTTGTATCCATTAAAAATGACAGTCTGGTATACAATTTGGTCAGAAGGAATCATCGGACCGTACTTAAACGGCGTAACGCTAACTGTCAATGGGAAGCGATATCGTGATATGATTGAAAACTTTTAAGTGGCACAACTACATGCTTTGGGCTTCGTTAACATGTGGTATCAACAAGATGCTGCCACATCGCATACAGTCAAGATTACAATGGAATTACTGCGAGAACTTTTTCCACAACAAGTTATTTCAAGAAATGGTAATGTTGATTGGCCTTGACGGTCGCCTGAATTGACTGCTCCAGACTCCTTTTTGTGGGGATATCTGAAAAGCAAAGCTTATGCAAACAAATCAGAAACGCTGGAGCAACTGAAACAAAATATTCGTAATAAAATTAATGAAATACCGCGTAGAATGTGTGAGAATGGAAAGAAACATGTTCTTAAAAGGGCTCGTATTTGTGAAGCTAACAGGTGCGGACATTTATCTGATATTGTTTTTCTTACATGATTGCCGACATTAAAAAGAAAACATTTATCATTATAAGATCCATTCTCCTTCATTTAACCAAAAATTAAAAACAAACATGAAAGTACACCTTGCCCGCGGACACCCTGTACATGAATATTTAATAATTAATCATATTGAAGTTCCTTTATTATTTTTTATTTAAAAGTTTTTAAAATTATTCATACCTGGTGCCAGCAAATTTTCAATTTATTTGTAGAATTTTTTTTTAAATTTCCAAAAACAGATAATTGTTTTCCTTGTTTTGTTTTTCTTAAATATAAAATTCTTTTGGTTTGAATGAAATTTATTTAATAAAAATAATATTTTTCGCTGAACCAGCCAAAGTTTATTTGTAAAAATAATTTTGAAAATTTAAAGACTGACTACGTAAAGGAATTTACGGCAACAACAAAAGTAAAAACAACGATTTGTTATTTTTGTTTCTGCAGTGAAGTTATTTACGCAATAAACAAACACCAAAAGCACGACAGACAACAGACCATTCATGCATGTTTGCTATCTGCGGTCTGTATGAATTGACCGGAAATGATGCAGATACAAATGCCTGTACAAGTGTGCACGAATTCTTTTACAAGCAAATCGATCTTTTTAAAAAATTAAATTTCAGCAAAAACATTTAATAAAAAAACACAAAACGGTAATTTAAAACAAAAAATTATTTAAGAATAATTAATATCAAAAAGATAAAATTAACAGAAGTGTTAAACGTTCCTTAAACTAAAATATAGCCCCATTTAAATGCACATTATGCGTTCATAACATCTAAAGACAATAGTCTGTAATTAATTTAATAAAGAAATATTAAAAAATGTAGAGCCTTTTAAAAATAAAATTGGGATATTGTTGGTTGTACATAACTTAGTAGGCATTAACTGTACTCCTGAAAGTCACCTTAACCTCCTTAAATTCTTTTAATTTGTTAGCAGTTAAAGTAAAACTTATTGTGCTGTAGGCTAAATATAATATAGTTTGGGGCTTACCGGTTATTATT
The DNA here is from genome assembly GCA_963583895.1 of Melanophora roralis. Taxonomy (NCBI): domain Eukaryota; kingdom Metazoa; phylum Arthropoda; class Insecta; order Diptera; family Rhinophoridae; genus Melanophora; species Melanophora roralis. Next base: position 21,579,167 of record OY757191.1, read on the forward strand.
TTCATTCTTTAAGTGGTTTTTTATAAATGTCTGGAAGCACATAAAATTATATCTTACACACGCTTCAACATATGATGATGAAACTTTTCAGTTTTCATAAAAACCCTAAAGGGGCTTTAAAAAACCTGGAGCATCACGTAGCCCAAGTAGAAAAATGGGCAAATTTATGAAGTATTAAAATAAAGGAACAAAAATGCACGCACATTTCTTTTACTTTACACAAAAACACGTGCTCTTCAATTTTTATTAACAGCCATACAGTGCCTTAACAAATTGAGAAAAAATATCTTGGCATTCACCTTGATCGCCGCCTCACATGGAAGTCCCACATAGATGCAAAGTTGGCACAATTGAAACTTAAAACGGCCCAAATTCACTAGCTAATTGGTAGAAACTCAATGCTACGCCTTGATTGTCAACTTCTGCTCTACAACTCAATTTTGAGACCAATTTGGTGCTACGGGATACAATTATGGGGCACCGCCTCCAACATAGACAAAAATTCAACGCCTTTAAAACAGAATCCTAAGAACGATAACTGGTGCTCTTTGGTATATTAAAAACAGCAACATCCACAAGGATCCCCAAGTTCAACTAGTTAAATACGAAATCCTAAACTATGTGGACAAGTATTTAAACACACTGGAATCTCACCCAAATCGCTCGAAGCATCTTGCAAATATAGTGGATACACCCGTCTGAAAAGGAGGAATACAATAGCGCTTCGAAGAAGCTAACTTATTCCATTATGAGACCTTAATTTAAGTTTGGCACTAACTGAACTAATAATAACTACTTAGCTTTCTGATTTGAATACTAATTGTTAATTCGCCAAAGGCGAAGATTTAATAATAAAAAATATGATAAAAATTTTTATATTAATCTTTTGCTCTTGTTTTTTTTTATCACCATATTTTTTTCGTTAAATAAAAATGATAAATTTTAATACTGACAAAAACTAATTTTAAAGGTAACGTAACAAATCATACAGAAAAAAACCTTTCATATGCGTCTCATACATAATTGAAAATTGCCCTACAAACTTTTTTGAAAAACAAAACGAACACTTAATGTTAAATAATCGTAACTTTGTTTTTTTTTCATAAGAATCTTTATTTTTGCAATTAAAACAAAAACCTTGAAAAAATATTTCAAAAATTCAAATTAAATATTCGTTGATCCTTAACAACCAATCAGAGAACTCGCCTAATCCTAATATAACTTTTTTTGAATTTTGACTTGTAACGGTTTTTGATTTAGTGTTCTTAATGTATTGACTGTTAGATCCTTAATAAACAAACTGTTTTTTTTTTGTTTTTTGGGGGGAATTGACAAAGTAACTTTATATATGATTGTATGTATGTTTGTTAAAGAAATAAATAATTTTTTTTTGCTTTTATAACAAGGAAGAAACAAGAAAAATTTTAAATTATTACTTTGTAACATAACATACATACATAAACACATTTCAATCACACACACCAACATAACTGATGCACGAGTTAAATTTGACATGAGCGGACTTTGGTAAACTCTCTTAGTAACGCTTCAACTTTCATAAATTTATTCTATAAAATAAGTTTTATGATTTATAGAGTTTTGTGAAAACTTTATCTGTGTAAGCTTTTTCTAAAAGTTTAGTTTTTTCTAAAAAATTTTATTTAGAAAAATATGAGACAAAAACTAAAAATATATTTCTTTTAAATATTACAAATAATCTTTAGTCAGGATAAGAGTCAAGTAGAAAAATAGAAAAAACTTTTATTTTAAATATTGGGTTTTTGACGCTAGTTTTGTAATATGTGTGGTAAACGTAAGCGCTTCGTATAAAGACTTAAATTTAAAATCTAAATGAAATTAAACTACTTTGAAAAACTTTGAAATTACAATGTTTTATTGGAAATATAACTGTAATAGGAAAATGGTTTAATCTTTCTTGAGTGCTAAAATAAAAAATAAATAAATAACTTGGTTGAAGTCTACTGACGATTTGGTGTAAGAGCCAGTGCAACACTAATGGACAAACTTAACCTAAAACAAACCCTGTGAATAAACTAAGAAAATTGGTATCAAATCCTAAATAGTATTTGAAAATTGTTATAAATAAATAAAAATACGTTGACTGTAAGAACAAAATGTATTATTTAAGAACCTTATTTTGTGATTTATTTTTATGCCCAAACAAAAAATACTTTGTTATAAAATTATTTTAAAAACTACAAATAAGGCTTACGAACCCTTTTGGCGGAAGTTGACTTGGTTAAGAAAAAGATCTTATCAATTTCTTTAAAGCTTTTATTTTATATCTAATGGTGATTGAGTAAATAGCAATATCAGCCAAGTCTGTCTCTGAAAAACGGCAACTAATCGGGTTCTATATGTACATAATACGACGGCCAACAGGGGACTACTACAACAACACAGGTTGATACTCAATAGTTTTTGAGATATTACACCCTTTAACAAATCTTAATATATTCTAATAAATCAACTTCTATTATTAGGCATCTATGAATTGAAAATTTGTCAGCAGAAGCCTAGAATTTTAAAATGAAAATTTTGTCCTTTGGCATATTCAATTGTGGACCCATTGATTTCAGCCTCAGTTCAGCTATTGTTGGTGGCGCTGGACATACAGCTTTTGCAAGTAAGTTCTCTTATCTTTTATATTATTTCATCACTTTCTTTTTCCCTTCTGTTTCGTGCTTTTGTCGCTCTGGTCCGGTTGATAAGTTATATGATGAAAGAGGAGGGCCCTCGAGCAACCTTCTATCAGCGCAAGTGCCAAGTCTACCTCCTCGTGGTATCAACCGGGCAACTTTCAGTTTACTTGAAGGCTAAACGATATGGCTAAATTGAAAACAATTTGTATTGGGATTAAAGGGATCAGTGGCTACTTACTTACTGGTCTGGCTTGAGGCAAAACAAAACAAGGTTTAAAAGGTACACATACCTTATCAGTGCTAAATATAAACTGGTAGGAATTGTACGGAAGTCGATTCCGGAGGCTGACCAGAGTGCTATCTGGTACCACGGGAATCAGTTGGCCGCATGTGCTTACCAAGTGCATGAACTGATTATTGGTGAGGTCTCCTCCAGGAGTTGATGCAGTGGCTGTGGTCCATTTTGTGCGGGCCCCAGAGTGATCGCGAAAGCGTTCTAATATGAATTTAAGCTTCACAAGATTGACGGGTCTACTCAGGCACATGAGCAACTGATGAAGTAGGCTAATAGCTAAAAAGGTTTAAGTATGTTTGAATTAGGTGAATAGGGAAACTGGCTACAGCTGGGGACCCTAGAATATAATACAAGATCCCGTCAGAGTAGTAGCAAATAATGAGATGGCCGGCATTGGCATGTTGAAGCATGTGCGTGATTTGGTCCTGACTGGAGATGAAAAGGTTATGAACCGTTGATGAAAGTGAAGAAATTTCCAAATTAGGTGCGATATGATAATTATAATCTTTTTTGCTTAAGGTTGGGAGCTGTTTCACAAGCGTGTGGAAATGTGTCTTGTCAGCGCGGATCTGTTTTGAGTCAAAATGGCGAGATCAAAACTTGAGACGCAATTAGGGTTTAGATGACCCACCTTCTTAGCAAGGGGTCTGTTATGGCTTGCATAGAGTCTTCGCAGAGAATTGCAATCTTGGTGGTCTAGCAAGCCATTCTGGGGGGCCAAGTCATGGGCAATATCGTGACGGTGTTAAGTCACCGTGAGATTTGGCCTTCGCGGCGGGTGCTCACGTTAAAGTTTAACGCACCTGTCCCACCGATCCTTCAGAAGAATCTATACAGCTGCTCTTAGCAGGCGGCATCCCTACTTGCTTTATTCTCCCAAATCCTCTTCTAACCTACGTTGCCTTATCAGTGGTACCCTTTTACCCCTACATTTACACCTTACACCCAATTTATTTCGTATTATAAATTGCTTTTGGACACAAACTTTTTAATTTGTATAACTTGTTTAGTTTGTAAATAAAAATGACAAAATTCACAAAATACATCAAATACAATTATTGGTACATAAATGCTGCAAGGGTTAGAAAATCGAGTGATAAAGTAAACCTGTGTTTGCCTGTCCAGGAAAACAAATAGAAGCTAAAGTAAGAGCAGAATATGACAACAATAAAAAAGACATAATATGAACCGGAAATTGTGAACGTTTATTTAATCCATAACATGAAATTATATTTGATAAGCATTTCCGCTTATAATGATTATAAAAATATTTTAGATGCTTTTGCTTGAAGTGATACTCCTATTGTTGTATCCGTCTGTCTGTGATGCTTCTGCCAAAGCAATTGTTGATTTTGATTGCAGCGTTATTGCTGCTGTTTTATTGTCAGTCTTATTATTACAAATAATCCAATAACATTTGGTTTTCAATTTCATTTTCTTTTGCATGTTTTCCATCACACATTTTAGCTTTAATTTATTTGATTTCATAATGATTCATTTTTAAAACCTCAAGTCACACAAGACAGTCATAACTTTCCTACAAAAAAACTTTCCTTTGTCGTTGCTGATGTTGTTTATTAAATTCTATCCTGCCTTTGAAAACATTTTATACAAATTTAAAAAATACATTAGTTTGGTGAAGAACATTTTTATTTACAAATTATGAGAAGGCTTGGCACAACTTAGTATTGAAATTAATTTTGTTTAAAACTTTTTTTGCTGGTTTGACTTAAGTTCGCAGGAATGGGATTAAAATGCATTTGTTGTGTTTCAAAATTGTCTTATAATGTGTGAAGACTAGATTAAATAACCATTATAATGCAGTTACTATATTCACATTGGATTTTTTAAGAAAATATTATTTTAAATGTTTTTTTTTCCTTAAAATATATAAATGTTCCCCTTCTGACAATCAGTTTCAATTTTGCAAATTAAGTTGTCACATTTCTGCCTTCAGACCCAAAACCCGCTAATTGAAACTGCTAGATATGTATGCTTGTACCTAGAAATATTAAATAAAAGAAAGTTTTTATTTAACCTTATCAATTTACAGCCCCTATAAAGCTAATATAGAAGTTAATACATGTGTAAATGTACATCTATAGAAGTAGTTTCTCAGACACCTTAATTGAAATATTTTTGTAAATATTAACTGTGTCCAATTTAGTAAGGATTTAAGTAGTAGTCCACTGAGGTAGATTTAATTTTTTGTTTTATCGAATATTATTGAATATAGTCAGTCTTGTAGTCTGGACTTAATAAACTTTCAAAGGCACTAAATCTTCATTGCTACTTTCCGCTGTAAGAAGGTTTATAAAGGATTTTTTGCTTTTTTTATTCTCTGGTGTATCATATATTTTGTGTGCGTGCGTTTTTGTCTTTGTGTTTGTATATGTAAGTATGTAGGGGTAGTTGTTTGTAATAATTCATAAAACAAATCTTCTACAACTTATAAATACAGTCTGTCTACGGTTATAACTTTTACAAACCTTTCTGTAAGTGGCAATTTGTTTTATGATATGCTGCGCTGCCAATCGACCTCCAACCATTGCTCCAAAATATTTGCCTTCTGTTTGGTGGAAATTTAGTCTTTTATTGTTACCAAAGGATGGTTTGTTAATATTTTTAGGACAAATTTGTTAACAGAAACCATAATCCGAGGGACTTATTAATAAGTTTTTTGCTTTTGTTCTTGTTGCTTTTGTCTTGTTATATGGTTTCTGTTGATATTAAGTCAAATCATGCTTTACTAAGTAGTTTGTCGATGGAAATACGTACATTTATATGTGTTTAAAAAGTTCCATAAGCATTTCAATATGTGAGTCCTTATACTACTACTACTAGCTTATTACACGCAGAGAAAAATTAGGGAGTTCTATAAAATAGCGTGAACACATTGTGATTGGATTGTGTAATAGATAGGGTGACTATTTGTTTCTGGTAATAAACCAGTTTCTTTTTGTGTCTTTAGCTTTTAAAATCTAAGAACTACCTTTAATTATTGATTAAACTAAAATTACTTCCAGAGTCGGACAAGGCTTGTCTGTATATCCATTTCTGTGTCTATGTATTCTGTAATTAAAGGTCGCATTATTTAAGATATTTAATCCAGATAACTAACTTCCAAATAACGAAAATAAGTTTTGAAAAGCAGGGAATTATCTCAAAACTAAATCATCTCAATATTATAACCATATATCAGAGGAATTAAAATATTGTAAATTTGATAGTTTATAAATAAAAAGATCTAATATTATGCCGTACTTAAGTTTTGAGTTCAAAAATATTAAACTAAATAATGTTGACCCCTACAGAAGTCAGCTTATTGGACAAGAAGTAGTTTTCCCCCCTTTTTTATTTTTTTAATTTCTTTACATTATGAGGTGCAATTAACAAACATTTTACCTTTTTTTTAAACTTGTTGATCGTATTAGCAACATAACCATATTTTTCTCCGCGTGTATATTTGCCAAGATAAGATATCAAAAATATGTTGCGATTTCATTTATGCAAGTCACGTTTAATCTATAAGTATTAAGAGATTTGACTTATAAGAGTAAAATGACTACAAAGAAAAGCTATATTTTTGTTCTCTTTTTTCTTTGAAATTTGCGTTTAATTTTTTAGGTTCAGATTAATTAAAAATAAGAAATTGAAAACTTTTTTGCAATATTTCATTTTTAGAAAAAAAGGTAAAAAGAATATTTGTTCGTTTATATTTAGTTCCCAAATTTATGAGTTGATTTTCTTTTTAAAAGCGACTAAAGTAAAACGGATCTTTATTAGAGGTTAATTTTTTTGGACTTGGTTTTAACAACGCGTAACCAGTTGTTGTTGTTTCTGCATGTTTGTTTGCTTGCAGGTGTTGTTACTGTCACTTTGTCTTTAGTTGTCTGTACTTGAGCTTAGCGTAAAAAGTTTTTTATTTAATATATGTATGTAATATACAAAAACACAAAAATACAGGGTGTCCGGAGGCAGATTAACATTTTTAAACTTAAAACACACAAAGTTTTTTAAGAGCATTATACGACAGAATGGAAACAGATGCCTTCCGTCGCGTTAAGTACACTGTTCAAAACGAAGCCTTTTGTTGTGCACCACACGCTGCATTAAACTTGGTTCAATTGACTGATTTCTCGACGAATGTTTTTCTTTAAAGCCACAAGAGATTAGGAATTGTCATTATATACCCTCTGTTTGAGGAAGCTTCATAAAAAAATCCATGGGAGTTAGATCGGGCGACCGCAGTGAACCTTGGATGACTTATCAGTTTTTTCCGAAGAAAACTCCTCAAAGCTCTGGCTGTATGTGCAGTCCCCCCTGTTGAGTGCGATGGGTGAGCTCACATGCTTGGCAAAATGAATTCCGTAATCATGCGTCGATAATATTCACCGTTGACCTTCGTCACCTGGCCGCAAGAATTTCCGAAAAAATGATCCAATTATCTCATAGTTGCCCTGTGGCAAAGATATGTCAATAAGGGGTTGCGGGGTTTTGTAGACCAGTAAAGGTAGTTTTGCTTGTTGGTAAAGATCCCAGTGAGGCTATTTTCGTCTGTATTGAAAATCACGGATTTTCGCGTAAACTGCTTTCAACCAGTTCAATGTTTTCAAAAGTTTTTGAAGATTAACTTGGCCCTGGCTATGGAACATTCATAGCCAAAGCAGTTGCGTGCAATCTTTGTACCCACGAACGAATTAAATTTACGCCCGGTCCATTACGTTTTGTCCGAATACTGAACTTTGAAAAAAATTGTCGACGACCAATTACGTCAGAATCATTACTCTTAAAAAATCTTTTTACACGACCACTGCGACATCTTGACTGATAAGCCCGCGCAATCGAAAATTCCAACGTTTTACTTTTTAAAATAATCGCATTTTAAAAAATAAATTTGCCACCAGACACCCAAATGTTTTGTTTTCTACTTTCATGTTTGATTTGCTTAAATGTCACAAATTTTTTTGTTTGTTTTCATGAATCACAGTGAATACCTTTAACATGGTAGTGTGCCTGTGTATGTCTTTATGGATGTTTGTTTGTATATCTAAAGGCATGACATTTATTCGTTTATATGAAAATGAGAGTCACTTTTTGAAAGTCTTAGTTTCTCTAGTTTTTTTATTTTAGTTGACAATTTGTTAAATGAATAATTTTTTTCTCGCAAATTTTTAAAACACATAAACACTAGTGCTGATAGGGAAACTTGCAAAACCAAATATGTAGACGTCAGTGTATTTTTATATCCTTTATACCAAAAAACATTTTAGGTCTTATAAGTTAAAACAGATGCAATTTGTTATTCGGAAATACTTAAACTAAAAGCCAAAAGCTTTTTGTCATCAAGTTTAAATTAAGATCTTGTGACCTCCCGTTACTTATCAATGGACTATTTGTCCGCATTAGTCGGTGTATGATGAAAGGATTTAAAAAGGAGCTTAAGGAAAAACAGCCCTTTTTTTATATTTCCCGCCTACACATACAAAAATGTACTTCTGTTATGCTGTTTTCTTGTTTAAATTTTTTAAGTGCTTAATAATAATAAAAAATGTTCAGCTTCATAAACAACTTTGTTTCATTCTTAGCCTGGCAGTGCTTTGCCAGAAAAAGCTGTGATTAGTGGCCATGACTGTGAGGGATCGCATAAATATATTGAACGCGCCTCTCTTGAAGATAACAATGTGGCAGCCAAAGTTGTGCTAAGCAAGAAATTCGTATATATGTAGTCTGGGGAGATATATAGCATTGAAAAACTTATTATGAAATATTCGTTGTTTAAAGATGCGGCTGGCAGCAAGTGGAAACGGAAACGGTAGAAATATTACCATGTATATAAACACCCAGCAACGGCTATGCTTTTGACTGCAATGGTAGTTATGTTATAAGAAAACGTAACCTCTCATTGTTAAATGGCTTCGGTTTTTCACGGATTAAGCCCAACCCTCATTTAATCGATTAAATGCCTTTTGTTCTCGTAATGGGAAACAATTGTGTGCAGGTTAAATTCGTCATAGTGAAAGTTTGACTTCTCTTTGGACCGCTGTCAATAGAAGAATGCCTCTTCATACTTAATGGAAGTCGCAAAATACGTTTAAATAAATTCAAAACATTAATTAGCCCCTAACTAGTTTTTAAATTTTACTTTATTAAAATAAATTAAATTAAAAAAGAAAAATTAAATTTCTATATCAAACCAACTAGAAAAGTCTAAATAAAAAATCAGAAATATTGTGGTACATTTTTACTGAAAATGTCTTTTAGGAACTATAGTTATTAATTATTCAAAAAAAAAATAAATCTCAAAAAATAATTATAATCAAAAATTAATAATAACTTTTAAGATTTTTATATTTTTTTGTCAAAAAATAATTATTATTTTATTAAATAAATAAATTATTAATTGATAATGATTACCACTATTTGTTTAGGCAAACATTTCTGCAAAGAAACTAAAATAAAAAAATAATTATATATTAAAAAAAAAGTCAAATATTTTTTAAGCAAATGGATTCCCAAAGATCTAGCTTAGTACCATTAAGATGGTGAACTTCACTTGACTTTCTGATATATTCTTGTTCATTGTTTTTTTCAGTCCCTAATATTTTTTTAATATAAAAATTAGAAAGCGTTTTAAAACTTAACTTGAAAATATTTAGCCCTAATATTCGCTCCTAAATTTGTTCCTTTTAATTGTATCGCTAAATTTGCCACCTATTTTCCTTCAATGCCTACTGCTAAAATGCCACAAATCAGTTGCTTTTTTGTAATTGTTGCATAAAAAAACTCATTAGAATCATAAACCAACTAAATTGTCTAGAGTTCAATTCAGCTGTTGTTGCCAATTAACAACAAATAATGAAACAAATGTTTCAAACGAATTGAAGCCTTTTTAATAGAGCTGCATGCATTTCGGATGGTTTTCAAATCAACCGACATTAATGAGTTTAAAACAAGCATTTTAAACAGGAGGCACTAATAAAAATTGAGTTGGACGCTGTTTAAATAAATCAGAAACAGAAGTTCAATTTAATTTATAAATCCTGCAACACTTGAATACGCAAATCCAGGTGTATTACAAATGATTGTTTATTATGGCAATCAAGTAATTGATTTAAACGTTTATGTTTCGATTGAAAACAAGATTTTAATTTACTTAAATTTATTGTAAGTTATTGGAATCAAGAATACTTGAAAGATTTGTTGGTAAAAAAAAAAAATAGAAGTGGAAGAAGAAAGTAGTGTCATAGCAAGTTTTGGATATTTATTAATTTTTTAGTTATTGACACCAATAATAATCAAATATAGCAGACTGAAATTTCAATTTAAAAAGATTGGTTCTGCTGCTTTGCAGCATAATTTAACAGTTACTTGGATTATTTGCCTGCGAATAAATATTATGTTTTTATATTTTTTACATCTACCCTTCACATAGGGAGAAGGGTATATATCACTTTATCATTCCGTTTGTAATTTCTTTATTATTCATTTGAGACCCCATAAAGTATATATATTCTGGATCCTTATAGATAGGGAAACCGATTTAGCGATGTCCGTCTGTCCGTCTGTCCGTGTTATGGTTGAAATCAACTTTCTGAAGCCCCCCGATATCGCATAGACCCGAATGTGGTATCAAACTGTCACAGATAGTCTCGAGAAAATCGGTATTGAAATTCAGCAAAATCGCCCGATAAATAACCGAGATATAAGCAAAAAACCACGACTACCTCGGTTTTTTGAGTCTACAACAACAACAAAGAACATACTTTTACATGTAATAATAAAAAAACAACAAAAAAAGAAAAAAACAGAATCAGTCATGTCTATATTATTGAAACACACCCAAAACAAAAATTTTATTAGTATTAGTGTTCATACATATAACAGCGTTGCCATACAAAGCTTAATTTAAACATTTTTAAAATCGCTCCTACGGCTTCCAGGGTTCTCCTACAAAGGTAAAATGTAAGACCGACCCGAATTATATTTTCCATCCAAACATTTGCCATACAAAATTTTAAAAAATAAGGTAAAAACCGCTATAACTTCCCCGGACTTGCCCGTAGAGGAAAAAAATGTATCACAGACCTCCATTAATTTCTACTCCCAAACATATTCCTAAAATATACTTACCCCCTATCTCCACGCCCTGAGGGGGTTGCCATACAAAATTTACAAAAATGATATGAAAATGCCCCCAACTTCTTCAGAGTTGGCCTTAGAGCAATAAAGTGTACGACCGACCCCTATTAGTTTCTTCTCCCAAACATATTCCTAGAACATACTTACCCCCTATCTCCACCCCCTAATGGGGTTGCCATACAAAATTTACAAAAATGATAAAATGCCCACAACTTCTTCAGAGTTGGCCTTAGAGCAATAAAGTGTACGACCGACCCCCATTAGTTTGCCCTCCCAAACATATTCCTAGAACATACTTACCCCCTATCTCTACGCCCTAAGGGGGTTGCCATACCAAATTTACAAAAATTATGTAAAAATGCTTACAACTTCTTCAGAGTATGTCTTAGAGCAATAAAGTGTACGACCGACCCCTATTAGTTTCTTCTCCCAAACATATTTCTAGAACATACTTACCCCCCATCTCCACGCCCTAATGGGGTTGCCATACAAAATTTACAAAAATGATAAAATGCCCACAACTTCTTCAGAGTTGGCCTTAGAGCAATAAAGTGTTCGACCAACCCCCATTAGTTTGCCCTCCCAAACATATTATTAGAACATACTTACCCCCTATCTCCACGCCCTAATGGGGTTGCCATACAAAATTAACAAAAATGATAAAATGCCCACAACTTCTTCAGAGTTGGCCTTAGAGCAATAGAGTGTGCGACCGACCCCCATTAGTTTGCCCTCCCAAACATATTCCTAGAACATACTTACCCCTATCTCCACGCCCTAAGGGGGTTGCCATACAAAATTTACAAAAATTATGTAAAAATGCCCACAACTTCTTCAGAGTTGGCCTTAGAGCAATAAAGTGTACGACCGACCCCCATTAGTTTGCCCTCCCAAACATATTCCTAAAACATACTTACCCCCTATCCCCACGCCCTAAGGGGGTTGCCATATAAAATTTACAAAAATTATAAAATGCCCACAACTTCTTCAGAGTTGGCCTTAGAGCAATAAAGTGTTCGACCAACCCCCATTAGTTTGCCCTCTCAAACATATTTTTAGAACATACTTACCCCCTATCTCCACGCCCTAATGGGGTTGCCATACAAAATTTACAAAAATGATAAAATGCCCACAACTTCTTCAGAGTTGGCCTTAGAGCAATAAAGTGTACGACCGACCCCCATTAGTTTGCCCTCCCAAACATATTTCTAAAACATACTTACCCCCTATCTCCACGCCCTAATGGGGTTGCCATATAAAATTTACAAAAATTATAAAATGCCCACAACTTCTTCAGAGTTGGCCTTAGAGCAATTAAGTGTACGACCGACCCCCATTAGTTTGCCCTCCCAAACATATTCCTAAAACATACTTACCCCCTATCCCCACGCCCTAAGGGGGTTGCCATACAAAATTTACAAAAATTATGTAAAAATGCCCACAACTTCTTCAGAGTTGGCCTTAGAGCAATAAAAGGTACGACCGACCCCCATTAGTTTCTTCTCCCAAACATATTCCTAGAACATACTTACCCCCTATCTCCACGCTCTAATGGGGTTGCCATACAAAATTTATAAAAATTATAAAATGCCCACAACTTCTTCAGAGTTGGCCTTAGAGCAATAAAGTGTACGACCGACCCCCAGTAGTTTGCCCTCCCAAACATATTCCTAGAACATACTTACCCTCTATCTCCACGCCCTAATGGGAATGCCATACAAAATTTACAAAAATGATAAAATGCCCACAACTTCTTCAGAGTTGGCCTTAGAGCAATAAAGTGTACGACGGACCCCTATTAGTTTCTTTTCCCAAACATATTCCTAGAACATACTTACCCCCTATCTCCACGCTCTAATGGGGTTGCCATACAAAATTTATAAAAATTATAAAATGCCCACAACTTCTTCAGAGTTGGCCTTAGAGCAATAAAGTTTACGACTGACCCCCAGTAGTTTGCCCTCCCAAACATATTCCTAGAACATACTTACCCCCTATCTCCACGCCCTAATGGGGTTGCCATACAAAATTTACAAAAATGATAAAATGCCCACAACTTCTTCAGAGTTGGCCTTAGAGCAATAGAGTGTACGACTGTAGCATGAGATGACTTCGTCAATGCCAACACAATGTGCAGTTCCATTTATTTGTAAACAAAAGAATATTAAATATCAATATCGTTGATAGTCACTAGACAACACATTGCATGGTAAGCATAATATGCACACCACAAGCTGTTTACAAAGTACTGTATGTTGTTGTTATTCTGGCACACTTATGTTTATGCCGACTCAAGTACGGAAGTTGCATTGAATGAATATAGATCAATAACAACCAAATTGTTTTGAACTAATTAACACACACACACACTAGTATTAAGAAATGTTGTAACATAGATTTAAGTGGGTGATTCGATAATTGTCTAATTAGCTAAAAACTATTATAAAAAGAACGTAAAATATAGAAGAAAAACACAGACTACTTTCGCAGATCAAGAGCTTCACTAGTTGCTCTGAAAGTACCTGCAAAATAAAGAATTTAAATAGAATAACCAATTAAGACCATTCGTTTTAATTTACGTTTGGTTACATGGCGATCCTGCCAAATTCTTGGAGTGCATAAAATATTTTGCACCTAAGAAGAAAATAAATTTGAGATCCTGACGGACCAGCCAAAATACGCTCCGTCGGAGGACCTGTCTAAGCCAAAGACAGTGTGGGAAGGTCCGCTATGAAGCCAGGACCTCAGCCGTTGAGCATAGGAGAATACTTAAGAAGGACGCAGCCCAACAAACAGAAGGAAGAAGTGGCGTGCGTTATTGAAAAGGTAACAAAAAAAAGCCAAGAAGAGGGGGCAGAACTCAGAAGCTAAAAAGAGAAAAAGCTATCTTGTATCGGCTCATAAACAGTTCACCACCACCGAGCTGGGCGGCTAGCTCAGAAATGTGGAACCGGATCAACGAAATTAATCGTCAAATATCCAATATCTTGGATAACAAAAATAATTTAAAAAAAAAATATTAATTTGGTTAATTAATTTTGGAAAAAAAAAGAAGTTAGAAGCTTAATAAGCAAGGTGCGAATTATAATCTGCACTTGTAGGGCCTATAAGCGAACATATCGCTCGAGGCAACTAGTTTTTTTTAATACATATATATATTTAGTGACAAGAACCCTTCAAATATTAAAATATTTAAACGTAATTAATTTACATGCACATAGTTTTAAGAAAATATTGTAATAATTTTTATGGAGCCTAATGATAGGAGAAGCATTAGGTCTAGGAATTCCGTTAGGGGAGAATCAGATTTAGTAAGAAGAAACAATTAGGATGGTAAGAAAATATGGGAAATAAAGATCTTGAACTTTAAGTTTGGAAAAAATTAAAAAAAAAATAACTTTTAACTCTTATTACGGTTTGAAAAATTTTCTTAGAAGCATGGGTAAACAACAATCAAAAGTGGAAAAACCCAACGCAAATGTAGTAAATGAAGTGGAAGTTACCCAGGAATCGATTAACTTGGACCTGATTGAGTGCTGTTTAGTAATAATTACAGTTTTGATTGCCTTAAATTTTGCGTTACATATTTATGCTTTGCATAACAGAAGGCTAAAGAAGAAATACTTGAGCAAAGGCAATGACCTGGACAAGACTTAAATAAAAAAACATATAGAGAAATTTTCTACCCTATGGACTGGCAAGAAATTATTCAAAAGGTACGACTGATAAAAGAAGACTTTGACAAATCATATAAATGTTTAAATATAGACAGAAACACAAAGGAAGAAACAACTATTAAACACATTAAAATTTTATGCGGCAAGCTAGAACAAATAAGAGTGGTGCTCAACGTTAATTATAGTAGACTTACGGCACCACACAAAGCGGCAGCCGATAATTTTTTCACAGATATAAGGAACAAAATTATTAATATATCATCAAAAAAGGGTATTGAAATAAATCTACCTGATACACTTCATAAGGAAGTAAATTACAATATAGAAATAGCAAAATCAACCGTGGTAAATACTAGACCTCTGCATGACTATACATAAATGCCGTTTAAACACATTCGTTTGTTTTTCAACAACATAGTGTTTTTCATTCAATGTTAAACAAACTAAATGAATGAAACCACAAGAGAAAGCAAATAAAAAACAACACCAACCCGAAAGCAAAATACTATTCATTCATTCATATAAGCAAATACTGAATAGAATGTGTAAATATTGTTGTATAATTGGTGAAAAAAATTATTATTGAGCGCATTCATTTGTGTTTGCAAATTTGTTGTTATTGTTATTACAAATCTCTTTTCTTTGTGTATGCATATGTACTTTTTAATTATAACGTTAACCTATTTTATTTTACTAAATAAAGAAATATTTATAGTTTTTATTATTTTATTAAAACAAAAGGTAAATCAATTCAGTAAAATTAACGATTTTTAAAAAATAAAAAATTATTTAATTTCATTTGAGCAACTGATAAATAAGTAGGTAGTTATATTTTTTTATAAAAAGTTATTTTAAGAATAATTAAATTAAAAAAACATTTTTAATTGTCTGTAACTACCTCCAATAATTCATTTTTTTATGTTTGAATGCAAAAACATGATTTCATTCACAGTATCATCATTATACGCAATACAACATCTTTTTTCTGAAATTAAATTCCTTGCTGCGGAGAATACTCTTTCAGAAGCCGCACTACTTGCAGGTGTTGCAAGTATTTGGCAACTTAGCTTATAAAGCAGAGGATATTCAGTTTTATGTAAATTCCACCATTGCAGAACATCAAAGTCATTGGTAAAATTCGTTAAATTCAAATTTTCGTACGTCGTTATTTCATTTGTTATTCGGTCAACTAAATTATCATTTTCAGGCGACTGCACATAATCCAAATAGAATTCCTTCATTGCTTGTTCTCCAGAAACGTAATTTTGGTGTTCCGGTTCAGGTAATTCTTGTAGGTATTTTTCCATTATACGTCTACATTCATTTTTTATTTCTGTTTTTTCATCAAGACTAAATTTAAATAACTTATTTGCTGGAGGGAAAATAAACACCGCAATTTTATGGTACATAGTTAAATTTTTTAATACTATGGAATCTAGATAAGTGCCTAATTTTTCCTTTAGCTGTTTTGCTACTTCTAAATCGGAGGTTTCGCAAATACATTTTTTCTGTAAATGATGTACTATCATAAAAACAAAGTGAATAGTTGCATAATTTTCCCCTTCTAATTTTGTAAAAGCTTCTTGAAAAGGCTTTAATACTTTGATGATTGCAGTTATATGGCTTAAACTAATGTCATGAATTCTATTCAATTCGTTATGTTCTTGCAATGTTTGAATTATATTGGGCCAATTAGCTTCAACTGAAAGAAATAAAGAGTACATTGTATTCCATCGAGTAGGTGAAAAACTTTTTAGTGTTGTATTAAGGGTTGCATTCAGCCCAGATACTTTGAAATATTTGACAAGCTTGGTACACATTCGACTTAAATTCGCTACATCAGAAATTTCTT
Organism: Melanophora roralis; assembly: GCA_963583895.1. Classification (NCBI taxonomy): domain Eukaryota; kingdom Metazoa; phylum Arthropoda; class Insecta; order Diptera; family Rhinophoridae; genus Melanophora; species Melanophora roralis. The sequence continues at coordinate 21,595,796 of OY757191.1, forward strand.
GCATGGCTTTTTGTACTGTATTGTGAAGTAAATGATCAATGCAAAATATGTGATTATTTCTCCGAAATCCTGCAACCATATTCGACCCTCGATCGGTAACAATTATTGCCCTGTCATTTAGTTCTAAGTCAAAGTCCTTCAAAATTGTACAAACTTTTGTATTGATTTTCTCACCTGTAAAGTAAGGAGTAGGCATTGTTTTTTTACAAATGTATACATATATACACACACACGGATGTATATATATATATATATATATATATATATATATATATATATATATATGTATATATATTTCCGAACTGAATATTTTTACTTATGGTTTATTACTTGTACACTTTTCTTCTTTCATACACTTCATTCCTAAGAGTCTGCTCACCAATGTCCCCTCTTTTACATACTGAATCGTCACAGATATGTATGATTTTTTTAAATAATCATCTTTCCAAAGGTCTGACGTAAGACCAAACCCATTACTCTTGACTGAGGCTATTTCTTCTTTAACTTTTTGAAAATGTTTTTTGTGTATATTAGTTATATTTCTAGAAATAGTTGTAGGATGTGGTAAGAGGGATTTTACATCAACATTTTTTCCGTATTTTGCCCCAATTGATATAAGATATTCCGCAATTTTAATGAAACCGGAATCTGCAATTATTTTAAAAGGTCTGCAATTCTCTATTGTCCATTCTGTAAAAATATTTAGTAAATTTGTTTTGGTTTCTGTATCTACTTCTATTTTTTGAGTATTGTTTTTCTCAGAATAAGCATCAATATAACATTTGTGTTTAACTAAATTTGACGTCGAGTTATTGGTACATTTATACACATTAAAACAATTCCGACAGCAAACTACGTTTGACAATTCTTCACCATTTTCATTTTCTATTTTACCAAATATATTCCACACTTTACTTCTGCCTCTCTTCTTACTTATTTTTAACTCGCCACTCAAAACTTTGCGTTTAAGTACTGAATTACATAACGAATTGCAGATATTTGCGCTAACTACATCTGTATTAATTGACTCGTTCGCTGCCATCTACTTGCAAAAGAATTAATATCAGAAAATATATATCTAATAAAATACTAAGTGTATATATATATATATCGTCACAGAAAATGCAAAACGCCCTATCTGACAAACAATTTAAAATTGGCTTTTTATAAATTATAGCCTTCATATATGTACTCTTTTTTTCAGCAGAAATAAATTTGTTGATCCTTTTTAACTAACATACATATATGGCAAAAATTTGTGTTAATTGTAAATATATTTTTCATTTACACAAAAATGCTTGCTCCATCTAAAAATATGCGTTTTGCATATATGTATGTATATAAATATAAATACATATTTTTTTTAATATTTGTATATATATGTATAAGTATATATATTTTTTTATGTAAATTATTATTATCAAAAAATTTACTTGTGTAAAGTTTACTTAAAATTTTTAAGAAAAAATAGTAAAATTCTGAAAATGTAAAACGTACTTATTAACCGATAAAATCCTAAACATTTATACACTTAGTATTATATATATATATATATATATATATATATATATATATATATATATATATATATATATATGTATATATTAGTACGTTTTACATTTTCAAAATTTTACTATTTTTTCTTAAAAATTTTAAGTAAACTTTACACAATTAAATTTTTTTGATAATTTCCTATTAATATATAGTATATATATATATATATATATATATATATATATATACATATATATATATATATAATACTAAGTATAGAATAAAATATGTAATAAATATACTAGGAAATAACAAAACATACCTTAAAAAATTACACTTTTTTAAATTAATTTTTTCCTAAGCAAAACGCGCAGTCACAAAAATACTAGATCTCACTTAAATGTCAAAACATTCATTAATTCTAAAAAACACCTGAATGTTTTTATAAAAACTCTAACTGTAATGAGACTTTGCTATGTTTTTGTATTTTCAAGTGAGTTTTATACACACACAAAACGAAAACTGTAAAATAAATGTGTTATTCTTGTATCATTGAGTGTAACACACAATACATTCTCTCTTGTGTTTTTACTGGCTTAACTTCATTTATCTCCCATAGAATGAAAAATGTTTGAATGAATATTGTTTTTGTTGTGTATAGACAATTAAATGAATGTATTCATGCAGAAGTCTAGTAAATACTAAAGAGGCGAAGATGAGTCAAACAATTGTTGAGTTTTTGAACACAGCTTCTAAGCTGATCATTGAGTTTGACGGTAGGTCTGAGAATTTGCGTGCATTTTTAGACTCGTTGCAATTATTGAATACAATAAAGGGCGACCATGGGGTAACAGCGGTATCCTTGATAAAAACTAAACTTAAGGGAACGGCTAGAAATTTAATTAGTAATGAACAGACGATTACAGAAATAATAAATAAATTACAAAACGTGGTTAAGGGTGAGTCGGTTGAGGTTCTGACAGCCAAAATAATGAATGTCAAGCAAAATAATAAAACTGCGAACAATTACTGTAATGAAATCGAAAATTTAACTAAGGCATTAGAGAATGCTTACATATCTGATGGTCTGCCTTGCGAATTGGCATTGAAGTACTCGACACAAGTCGCAGTCAAGGCTTTGACTAAAAACTGTACTCTTGATAGGGTAAAACTTGTCATGGAGGCAGGGCAGTTTAACAATATGAACGATGCCATCAGTAAATTTGTAAACAGTTGCACGGAAGCAACTGGGGAACAAAACGCGGTGTTGTACTACAGACGAAAATTCAATCATAGCTCTGGTTATGGAAATAGAAAGCAGTTCCGTGGAAAATATAATTTCCCGCGGAGTTCTGGCAATAGTTACGGTAACAGATCTCAACAGGAGGTAATAAATACTCGCAGAAATCAACCAAGACAAAACAACAATCATAGAAATGGACGCTATGTGAGAGTCACAGACTCAAATGCCTCGGAAAACTCCGAAGCTTGAAGCTTTTAATAAAAAGGTCACATCCGTTTTGAGAGTCAAGACAAGATCGATGACGAATGAAAAGAAAAGTAGTAATCCAGTAGATAAACAGCAGAATAAAAATAACGAGCCCAAGGTATTTGTACCTTTAAATAATGTAGACGTCAGAAAATATTATAAATTAAAGATTTTACCCAATAAATGCTACATCAAGAAGGGAAAATCTATTTGTGCACAAATAAGAATAGATGATTTGTTTATTAAAGGGAAAGTTGATTTAGGACAATTTTTCCCTAGGCTTGAACAAATAGCCTGTAAACTAAATATAGATAAAATGCAAGTGGCACCTGCTGAGAAAATTTTCGAATTTGTCTCGATAAATGATTTTAAACAAATGGGCAATCAGATATTAAATAAAATTAAGATAGCGCTATTAAATAAGGTGACCCAAATTAATAACGAGAATGCCAAGGCAATTCTTGAGATAATGCTGAAATACCATGATGATCCAATCGAAGGAGGACATTGTGGAATATATAGAACTACTGAGAAGATCAGAAGATACTACTACTGGAAAAATATGACAAAAGATATAGTAAGGTATGTCAAAACATGTCATAAATGCCAATTAGCCAAAACGGAAAAGCGTATTAAAAGTCCAATGACAATAACTGAAACACCGAATAGAGCTTTTGATACGGTGTACGTAGATACAATTGGACCATTTCCAAAATCAATTTATGGTAATGAATATGCAGTCACATTAATATGTGATTTGACCAAATATTTAGTAACAATACCAATACAGAACAAAGCTGCCAAAACGATCGCCAAGGCGATATTTGAAAATTTTGTGCTTATATACGGTCCGATGAAGACGTTCATTTCGGATATGGGCACGGAATACAAAAACTCCATAATGACAGAACTTTGCAACCTATTGAAAATAGAAAAACTGACTTCGACAGCTCATCATCACCAGACATTAGGTACAGTAGAAAGAAGTCACCGAACTTTTAATGAATACGTACGAAATTACATATCAGTAGACAAAAATGACTGGGACGAATGGCTGAAGTATTTCACATACTGTTTTAACACGACACCATCAACAGTACATAATTACTGTCCATACGAATTGGTTTTTGGGAAAATTCCTAACAATTTTAAACAGTTTAATGAAGTAGATAGAGTTGCACCACTTTATAATGTAGATAATTATGCTAAGGAAACTAAATTTAGACTAGAAGTAGCAATAAATAGAGCTAAAAAACTTTTAAATGAAAACAAAATAAAACAAAAAATTAATTATGATAAGACAGTATTAGATTATAAATTTAAAATAGGAGATTTAGTCTTGCTTAGAAATGATACAGGACATAAGCTAGAAACAGCATATAAGGGCCCATTTCAAATTAAGAAAATAGATTTAAGAGGTAATGTAACAATAGTTGATAAGAAAACCAATAAAGAACAAATAATACATAAAAATAGGCTTAAGTTGTACAACAGTAAATAATATAAAATTATATATGTGCGCGCACACAGAAAATAATATAACAAATAAATTTATAATTATACAACATATATATTATAAGTATTACTAATTTTTTATTTTTTTTAGTATGTAATTATGAAATAAATACAAAATTGTAAAATGCAATATGTGTGCTTGATTAACCTAATCATTTATAAAAGAATGTCCATAAAACAAAAAGTTATATGAACATTCTTGTGAAAAGGGGAGGTGTAGCATGAGATGACTTCGTCAATGCCAACACAATGTGCAGTTCCATTTATTTGTAAACAAAAGAATATTAAATATCAATATCGTTGATAGTCACTAGACAACACATTGCATGGTAAGCATAATATGCACACCACAAGCTGTTTACAAAGTACTGTATGTTGTTGTTATTCTGGCACACTTATGTTTATGCCGACTCAAGTACGGAAGTTGCATTGAATGAATATAGATCAATAACAACCTAATTGTTTTGAACTAATTAACACACACACACACTAGTATTAAGAAATGTTGTAACATAGATTTAAGTGGGTGATTCGATAATTGTCTAATTAGCTAAAAACTATTATAAAAAGAACGTAAAATATAGAAGAAAAACACAGACTACTTTCGCAGATCAAGAGCTTCACTAGTTGCTCTGAAAGTACCTGCAAAATAAAGAATTTAAATAGAATAACCAATTAAGACCATTCGTTTTAATTTACATTGGTTACACGACCGACCCCCATTAGTTTGCCCTCCCAAACATATTCCTAGAACATACTTACCCCTATCTCCACGCCCTAATGGGGTTGCCATACAAAATTAACAAAAATGATAAAATGCCCACAACTTCTTCAGAGTTGGCCTTAGAGCAATAGAGTGTACGACCGACCCCCATTAGTTTGCCCTCCCAAACATATTCCTAGAACATACTTACCCCTATCTCCACGCCCTAAGGGGGTTGCCATACAAAATTTACAAAAATGATAAAATGCCCACAACTTCTTCAGAGTTGGCCTTAGAGCAATAGAGTGTACGACCGACCCCCATTAGTTTGCCCTCCCAAACATATTCCTAGAACATACTTACCCCTATCTCCACGCCCTAAGGGGGTTGCCATACAAAATTTACAAAAATGATAAAATGCCCACAACTTCTTCAGAGTTGGCCTTAGAGCAATAGAGTGTACGACCGACCCCCATTAGTTTGCCCTCCCAAACATATTCCTAGAACATACTTACCCCTATCTCCACGCCCTAAGGGGGTTGCCATACAAAATTTACAAAAATTATGTAAAAATGCCCACAACTTCTTCAGAGTTGGCCTTAGAGCAATAAAGTGTACGACCGACCCCTATTAGTTTCTTCTCCCAAACATATTCCTAGAACATACTTACCCCCTATCTCCACCCCCTAATGGGGTTGCCATACAAAATTTACAAAAATGATAAAATGCCCACAACTTCTTCAGAGTTGGCCTTAGAGCAATAAAGTGTACGACCGACCCCCATTAGTTTCTTCTCCCAAACATATTCCTAGAGCATACTTACCCCCTATCTCCACGCTCTAATGGGGTTGCCATACAAAATTAACAAAAATGATAAAATGCCCACAACTTCTTCAGAGTTGGCCTTAGAGCAATAGAGTGTACGACCGACCCCCATTAGTTTGCCCTCCCAAACATATTCCTAGAACATACTTACCCCTATCTCCACGCCCTAAGGGGGTTGCCATACAAAATTTACAAAAATGATAAAATGCCCACAACTTCTTCAGAGTTGGCCTTAGAGCAATAGAGTGTACGACCGACCCCCATTAGTTTGCCCTCCCAAACATATTCCTAGAACATACTTACCCCTATCTCCACGCCCTAAGGGGGTTGCCATACAAAATTTACAAAAATTATGTAAAAATGCCCACAACTTCTTCAGAGTTGGCCTTAGAGCAATAAAGTGTACGACCGACCCCCATTAGTTTGCCCTCCCAAACATATTCCTAGAACATACTTACCCCTATCTCCACGCCCTAAGGGGGTTGCCATACAAAATTTACAAAAATTATGTAAAAATGCCCACAACTTCTTCAGAGTTGGCCTTAGAGCAATAAAGTGTACGACCGACCCCCATTAGTTTGCCCTCCCAAACATATTCCTAGAACATACTTACCCCTATCTTCACGCCCTAAGGGGGTTGCCATACAAAATTTACAAAAATTATGTAAAAATGCCCACAACTTCTTCAGAGTTGGCCTTAGAGCAATAAAGTGTACGACCGACCCCTATTAGTTTCTTCTCCCAAACATATTCCTAGAACATACTTACCCCCTATCTCCACCCCCTAATGGGGTTGCCATACAAAATTAACAAAAATGATAAAATGCCCACAACTTCTTCAGAGTTGGCCTTAGAGCAATAAAGTGTACGACCGACCCCCATTAGTTTGCCCTCCCAAACATATTCCTAGAACATACTTACCCCTATCTCCACGCCCTAAGGGGGTTGCCATACAAAATTTACAAAAATTATGTAAAAATGCCCACAACTTCTTCAGAGTTGGCCTTAGAGCAATAGAGTGTACGACCGACCCCCATTAGTTTGCCCTCCCAAACATATTCCTAGAACATACTTACCCCTATCTCCACGCCCTAAGGGGGTTGCCATACAAAATTTACAAAAATTATGTAAAAATGCCCACAACTTCTTCAGAGTTGGCCTTAGAGCAATAAAGTGTACGACCGACCCCTATTAGTTTCTTCTCCCAAACATATTCCTAGAACATACTTACCCCCTATCTCCACCCCCTAATGGGGTTGCCATACAAAATTTACAAAAATGATAAAATGCCCACAACTTCTTCAGAGTTGGCCTTAGAGCAATAAAGTGTACGACGGACCCCTATTAGTTTCTTTTCCCAAACATATTCCTAGAACATACTTACCCCCTATCTCCACGCCCTAATGGGGTTGCCATACAAAATTAACAAAAATGATAAAATGCCCACAACTTCTTCAGAGTTGGCCTTAGAGCAATAGAGTGTACGACCGACCCCCATTAGTTTGCCCTCCCAAACATATTCCTAGAACATACTTACCCCTATCTCCACGCCCTAAGGGGGTTGCCATACAAAATTTACAAAAATGATAAAATGCCCACAACTTCTTCAGAGTTGGCCTTAGAGCAATAGAGTGTACGACCGACCCCCATTAGTTTGCCCTCCCAAACATATTCCTAGAACATACTTACCCCTATCTCCACGCCCTAAGGGGGTTGCCATACAAAATTTACAAAAATTATGTAAAAATGCCCACAACTTCTTCAGAGTTGGCCTTAGAGCAATAAAGTGTACGACCGACCCCTATTAGTTTCTTCTCCCAAACATATTCCTAGAACATACTTACCCCCTATCTCCACCCCCTAATGGGGTTGCCATACAAAATTTACAAAAATGATAAAATGCCCACAACTTCTTCAGAGTTGGCCTTAGAGCAATAAAGTGTACGACCGACCCCCATTAGTTTCTTCTCCCAAACATATTCCTAGAGCATACTTACCCCCTATCTCCACGCTCTAATGGGGTTGCCATACAAAATTTATAAAAATTATAAAATGCCCACAACTTCTTCAGAGTTGGCCTTAGAGCAATAAAGTGTTCGACCAACCCCCATTAGTTTGCCCTCCCAAACATATTATTAGAACATACTTACCCCCTATCTCCACGCCCTAATGGGGTTGCCATACAAAATTAACAAAAATGATAAAATGCCCACAACTTCTTCAGAGTTGGCCTTAGAGCAATAGAGTGTACGACCGACCCCCATTAGTTTGCCCTCCCAAACATATTCCTAGAACATACTTACCCCTATCTCCACGCCCTAAGGGGGTTGCCATACAAAATTTACAAAAATTATGTAAAAATGCCCACAACTTCTTCAGAGTTGGCCTTAGAGCAATAAAGTGTACGACCGACCCCCATTAGTTTGCCCTCCCAAACATATTCCTAAAACATACTTACCCCCTATCCCCACGCCCTAAGGGGGTTGCCATATAAAATTTACAAAAATTATAAAATGCCCACAACTTCTTCAGAGTTGGCCTTAGAGCAATAAAGTGTTCGACCAACCCCCATTAGTTTGCCCTCTCAAACATATTTTTAGAACATACTTACCCCCTATCTCCACGCCCTAATGGGGTTGCCATACAAAATTTACAAAAATGATAAAATGCCCACAACTTCTTCAGAGTTGGCCTTAGAGCAATAAAGTGTTCGACCAACCCCCATTAGTTTGCCCTCCCAAACATATTATTAGAACATACTTACCCCCTATCTCCACGCCCTAATGGGGTTGCCATACAAAATTAACAAAAATGATAAAATGCCCACAACTTCTTCAGAGTTGGCCTTAGAGCAATAGAGTTTACGACCGACCCCCATTAGTTTGCCCTCCCAAACATATTCCTAGAACATACTTACCCCTATCTCCACGCCCTAAGGGGGTTGCCATACAAAATTTACAAAAATTATGTAAAAATGCCCACAACTTCTTCAGAGTTGGCCTTAGAGCAATAAAGTGTACGACCGACCCCCATTAGTTTGCCCTCCCAAACATATTCCTAAAACATACTTACCCCCTATCCCCACGCCCTAAGGGGGTTGCCATACAAAATTTACAAAAATTATGTAAAAATGCCCACAACTTCTTCAGAGTTGGCCTTAGAGCAATAAAAGGTACGACCGACCCCCATTAGTTTCTTCTCCCAAACATATTCCTAGAACATACTTACCCCCTATCTCCACGCTCTAATGGGGTTGCCATACAAAATTTATAAAAATTATAAAATGCCCACAACTTCTTCAGAGTTGGCCTTAGAGCAATAAAGTGTACGACCGACCCCCAGTAGTTTGCCCTCCCAAACATATTCCTAGAACATACTTACCCTCTATCTCCACGCCCTAATGGGAATGCCATACAAAATTTACAAAAATGATAAAATGCCCACAACTTCTTCAGAGTTGGCCTTAGAGCAATAAAGTGTACGACGGACCCCTATTAGTTTCTTTTCCCAAACATATTCCTAGAACATACTTACCCCCTATCTCCACGCTCTAATGGGGTTGCCATACAAAATTTATAAAAATTATAAAATGCCCACAACTTCTTCAGAGTTGGCCTTAGAGCAATAGACTGTACGACCGACCCCCATTAGTTTGCCCTCCCAAACATATTCCTAGAACATACTTACCCCTATCTCCACGCCCTAAGGGGGTTGCCATACAAAATTTACAAAAATTATGTAAAAATGCCCACAACTTCTTCAGAGTTGGCCTTAGAGCAATAAAAGGTACGACCGACCCCCATTAGTTTCTTCTCCCAAACATATTCCTAGAGCATACTTACCCCCTATCTCCACGCTCTAATGGGGTTGCCATACAAAATTTATAAAAATTATAAAATGCCCACAACTTCTTCAGAGTTGGCCTTAGAGCAATAAAGTGTACGACCGACCCCCAGTAGTTTGCCCTCCCAAACATATTCCTAGAACATACTTACCCCCTATCTCTTCGCCCTAATGGGGTTGCCATACAAAATTTACAAAAATTATAAAATGCCCACAGCTTCTTCAGAGTTGGCCTTAGAGCAATAAAGTGTACGACCGACCCCCATGTGTTTGCCCTCCCAAAGATATTCCTAGAACATACTTACGCCCTATCTCCACGCCTAAGGGGGTTGCCATACAAAATTTACAAAAATTATGTAAAAATGCCCACAACTTCTTTAGAGTTGGCCTTAGAGCAATAAAGTGTACGACCGACCCCCATTAGTTTGCCCTCCCAAACATATTCCTACAATATACTTACCCTCTATCTCCACGCCCTAATGGGGTTGCCATACAAAATTTACAAAAATGTTATGAAAATGCCAACAACTTCTTTAGAGTTGTCCTTAGAGCCTATTTAAAAATTAGAAATATTTCATAAGTAAAAAAATGGTTAAAAATAAAAAAAGTTTGGGATTGCGAAAGGTCAATGTGAAGGGTATATAAGATTCGGCACAGCCGAATATAGCGCTCTTACTTGTTTAAAATATTTTTCTTAGGTAAAAGACTAAAACTAACAACGAAGTGTCGACAACACCATTCAGATAAAATTTAAAATTTTTTTACCAATATGTTTGGTCTTTAACATAATAGTCAAAAGCATATTAAGTACCACTACATGCACAAATGAACAAAAATTCACTTTTTGGTATTTTTTTTTTCTTTGGTACTCATACACATATGAATCATTTGAAGTCATCTTTTAATATACATATAAAATTTTCAAAATATAAAATATTTAAAGACTCAAATAAGAATTGTATACAAAAAAAAATTTAATTAAAAACTGTAGTTCGGAAAAGTTGTTAAAATAAACTTTTTAAATTGCTTATTGCTTATATGCAAGGTTTTTTGCTTTTATAATTGTTAACAAAAAGCCTCCGATCATATACACACATTATGGCATTCAGGTTTTTCAGCCGCCAAGTAAAAAATACGTGACTTGTCTACAATGTTAACTGCAAGTTTTGGAAGTTATTCTCGGCTAACACGTTTGAGTAATCATTAGTTTTGGTCTTACATTTACCATTGTATGTTAGTACATATAAGAATACATGCATGCGTATGCACGTCTGAGTAAAATTTTTGTTCACAAAAATTACTATGACTAGTCGGACAAATTGCTCATAACGCTATACATTTTTTATTACTTTATTTGCACAAATTTTTATCAAGTCTTAGATGTTTTTTAAACGGAAACTGAGAATATTTAGAAATTTTTTTACAATTGATTGCATAAAACGGTATTCTCCTGGTGACTCTTCTATTTGTTCATTTATACTTTTAACACAGTCTCCTTTCTATGGTTTTGTCTGTACTTTATCGGTAGTAAAAATGTTAACCAAAACGCTTGCACAAGAAGAAAAGAAGAAAATGTTAAAATGCACAGGTTTATTTGAGCAGTGTCTTATCTTGGGATTGGTAGTAGATCATTTATTGTTTAACTATTGCTATCAATTGCAGCCATTGTTGTATTTAGCTTGCATATTGCATATAAATGAGCAAAATTTTGTTGCGTTGTTCTGTGGTATAAAAACCATATAAATACTATTGTCTGGTACAGTTTTGCCACAATGTTGATGCGCGAATATCTAAGCTGTTGTCATACTAAGTTTTATTTATAGAAATGTAAAAGTAAGTTTATTTGAAAATAACTAATATCTGCTTTAAAACCTTTGGCCACACGAATGTTTTTTGGAAAAACCACATGTTGGTTAAAATATAAAGTAAATAATGTTTTGATGTTAAGATAACTGCATAGATCTTATTTAAAATAACCCTAAAGCAAAAAACAGTTTACCACCCAGCAGAAATTTCACTTACAAAATTTCTTATAATGACTTCCTTAACTCATTATTTTGTAGCCTTAATTGCAACTTCCTTTTATTTATTATTTAATTTGTAAGGACTTATTAAAAGCACGTTACGATTTCAAAAATTTTATAAACTCATGATAATTATTATTATAAATCAAGTCTATTCAGATTAGTTCAACAAATAAAGCAGAACAAAACTTGTTGTTTGAATATAATATTTAACATTTAAAAGAAAAATATCTCGGTGGCCTAGAGGTAAAGCGATGGTGCTTGAGTGCGCAGAGTCCCTGGTTCGAATATCAACTACGGTAAGTACAAAATTAAATTTTTAAACTAAAGATATTAAGTATAAAAAATAAAAATAAAATTAAAAAAAAGTCTTCTTCTTATTTTGCAACTATTTGCGACTACTTATTTTTTAAATTAAATCATTAAAAATAAAAGTAATTATATTTTGGGGTATGACTCACAAAATAATATCGGATTCGTTTAGGGACATGGCGAACAAAAAAAAGTACTTATTTCTAGCGTATTTTTGAACAATTTTTATTTCCAAAATTTCCTTTATAATTTATCAGGCTAATTGGTTCAAGTTTATTGTGATAAGATTTTCATTGAAGAAATATTTAGAAAAAGTTTAGTTTCCCGACACTAGCCGAGTGGAATGCATTTTCAGAGCCCGCTACAACTCCTCATCAGCACTCTTTGTTCGGTACTAAGCATTGGTAGTAAATATCTTCTATCTAACCCAAGTTTTTAATTGAAATTTGAATACGGAAATACTAATTTGTATTTTACACATACTCTTATTAGCAATTGTTATTTCTTGGGTTAGAACGAAATTTACGGCCTGCCATTTTTCATATCATGGCAACACCTTTTCTTTTATTTATTCTTCATCTCACCACTTTAATTTTGCCTTATTCATCTCTATTTAGATGAGTATGAAGGCAGCATGCTTTTGCATGCATTAGTTTTGTCTCGCTTTTGTTATGTTTTCATATTTTAATTTTGCTGACGATCAGTCGTCAGCGAGTTGTTGAACATGTTTAATTAACTTTGCGGACGTATTTTTTTACACCATGCCTAGTGTTATTTAATACATATTTATTTCTAGCGTATTTTTGAACAATTTTTATTTCCAAAATTTCCTTTATAATTTATCAGGCTAATTGGTTCAAGTTTATTGTGATAAGATTTTCATTGAAGAAATATTTAGAAAAAGTTTAGTTTCCCGACACTAGCCGAGTGGAATGCATTTTCAGAGCCCACTACAACTCCTCATCAGCACTCTTTGTTCGGTACTAAGCATTGGTAGTAAATATCTTCTATCTAACCCAAGTTTTTAATTGAAATTTGAATACGGAAATACTAATTTGTATTTTACACATACTCTTATTAGCAATTGTTATTTCTTGGGTTAGAACGAAATTTACGGCCTGCCATTTTTCATTTTGCTGGTGTTTAATTTTTTTTTTAAATAACTAATTTTTGGTTTTTATATTTCTTTATGTTAATAATGGTTTCAATTTTAACTAATCTTAAAATTAAAAAAACTACGATTTAATTTATTTTAATTGTTTTAGGGATATTAAAATTAATATTTGACACAAAAAGAATTAAAAATATTTATTTAATTATTTCAATAATTAATGATTTACATTTTTTCTAAATTTTCTGAATTCCAAAACGCAGTTTGTTTTGCATAACAAATTTCCAACTTATTCCCTTACACAATCCTTACAATTTTGACAAGGTTTGTTGCTTCCAGAACATTAATATAGCTGCAAACACTCATTTGGAAGTAGAAGATGTTATTAAAAACCTCATATTTGCTTTAAGGAAAAACTTGAAAATTTGTGATGCAAAGCAAACTGTGTTTTGGAATTCAGCCCTTGTTACTAAAAAATTGCTGAAAAAACTATTTAAATATAAATATTCTTAATTTGTATAATTTGAACATATATTTCTTCGCAATTTTTATAGTTGTTATTATAATAGGTTTTAAAACAAATTTTTAAATTATTTTTATTATATTTTACCACTCAAAGTTACAAAACAAATTCTTTAGTTCCTTTTTAATGCAAAAATGGAACACAAACGCCCTCAACTTTAAAAGTTTATTTAGATATTTTTTTTTAATACTTTAAAAATATTGCTAAAATGCCTAAAAGAATATAATTTATGAAATATTTTTCTAAGTTGAAATTCAATTTTTTCTCTTAAGTTTAGTTTTATATTAAACCCATTTAAGTAGAAGAAGGATGAGGCAATGTAAAGCATTTTAAATTAATTTGGATATTTTATTATGCCTATACATATCTATCTATGTTCACTTGAATGTGTTTGTACAAAGTATATTATAAATATAAACAATATTAATTAATAATTATTTTATTTAAATTTGTTTAATAATAAATTATGTTAAATTATTTTTTAAATGTGTCACTATTCTATTTGCTTGCTTTTGGTATAAAATTTATTTTGTAATTAAAGCACACCATTGTTAACAAATAAAAGTTGAAAAAAATTGTTCATGTTTAGAAAAGCCTTTGTGGCTTATATTTAAAAGTAATAAAACCCTTTTTATATTATACATTTTATAGTTTTCTATGCCGACCTTATCTTTTTATACCCTGCACATAGTGATAAAGGTATTTATCAGTTTTTCATTCCCTTTTTGATTTCTTTATTACCCATTTGTGACCCCATAAAGTATATATATCCTGGATCCTTATAGATAGGGAAGTTGATATAGCCATATCCGTCTGTCCGTCTGTTGAAATAAAGTTTCCGGAGCCAAAACGGACCAGTTATTGGTGTTAAGCTTTTGTAAAAATCCTGGAGACAATCGCAAAATCGGTTGACTATTGACCGAGATATAAACGAAAAATCAAAATAACCCATTTTTATATATCTCATTGAATGTAGTCATTCTTGCCACAAAACTTGGCACGGATACTCTGAAAAAAGGGACCTCAAAAGGAAAAAGTTTTTTTCAGATAGGATCAAGGGAAGCGGTTTTTTCTCTGCATTTGCGGAAATTTTTGTGAAATATTTCATGCGCTCAATCTTAGAAATTATAACAGCTATCGACCTACACTTTGAAGAAAAATTTTTTTGAGTGGGGGCAGGAGAAAGTGTAGCTCCCATACAAATTAACAATTTTTATGACATTTTCGAAACGCTATGTCTCGGAAACTATAACAGCTGCCGACATCAAATGTTCTACAAAGAGTAATTCCACAACAACAATACCTACGCTTTAAAGAAAAAAATTTTTGGGTGGGGGGTGAAGAAGGGACAGTTTTCATACAAATGAACAATTTTTTTTCGATACGCTATATCTCGGAAACTATAACAGCAATCGACTTCTAATGTTCTACAAAAAGTAATTCGATGATAAGACCTACATTTTGGAAAAAAAGTCAAAGAGAAGGAAAGATCCCATAAAAATTTTTTTTTTTTTTTTTTTTTTTTTTTTTGTTTCATATATTTATTATTGAATCTTCGCCTGTGGCGAACTAACAATAAGTGTTCAAATCTTAAAACTAGGTAGTTAATATAAGTCCAGCCAGTGCCAGACTAAAATTTAAGTTCTCATATTAATTATCAAGCTTCATATAAGCGCAATAGTATCCCTCCTTTTCAGGCGGGTGTGCCCACTATGTTGCAGGATGTTTCGGGCAAGCGGATTTGGGTGAGCTTCCAGCTTATTTAAATACTTGTCCACATAGTTCAGGATTTCGCATTTAACTAGTGGAACTTGTAGATCCTTGTGGATGTTGCTGTTTTTAACATACCAAGGAGCACCAGTTATCATTCTTAGGATTTTGTTTTGCCTGCGTTGAATTTTTTCTATGTTGGATGCGGAAGCAGTGCCCCATAATTGTATACCGTAGCACCAAATTGGTTTCAAAATCGATTTGTAGAGTAGAAGTTTACAATCAAGACGAAGCACAGAGTTTCTGCCGATTAGCCAATGAATTTGTGTAGCTTTAAGTTTCATTTGCGTCAACTTCGCATCTATATGAGGCTTCCATGTGAGGCGGCGGTCTAGGTGAATACCAAGATATTTTGTCTCGGTTCGTTGAGGCACCATATGGTTGTTAATAAGAATTGGAGAGCACGTTTCTTTGCGTAAAGTAAAAGTTACGTGGGTACATTTTTGTTCATTTATTTTTATTCCCCATAACTTTGCCCATTTTTCAACTTGGGTTACGTGTTGCTGCAATTGGTTTGAAGCCTCTTTAGGGTCTTTATGAATACTAAGAAAAGCAGTATCATCAGCAAATGTCGACGTGTGTGTAAAACTATTGGTTGGCATATCTGCTGTGTAAAGCAAGTACAGAACTGGACCTAGTATACTCCCTTGAGGTACACCAGCCCCTATTGTTTGAGAAGAACTTATTTGGTTTCCCTCTTTGATTTTAAACTGTCGACCGGTTATGTACTTTTCTAGTAGGTTGAAAATATTAGTTGGAAGGTTTAGCTTTAGTTTGTTTAACAGGCCTTCGTGCCATACTTTATCGAAGGCTTGAGAGACATCTATAAAAAGCGCGGAGCAGTACTTTTTTTCCTCGAAAGTTTTTCTTATAACCTGCACCAGTCTGTGAGTTTGTTCTATTGTGCTATGTTGACTTCTAAAGCCAAATTGGTGATCTGGAATGCAGTTGTTTTCATTCAGGATCGGAGTAAGCTTGTTTTTAAGCAGCTTTTCAAACAGTTTTGACAAAGTTGGTAACAAACTTATAGGCCTATAAGACTCCACCTTAGAAGGATCTTTACCAGGCTTAGGAATCATCTTAACTAAGGCAACTTTCCATATTGGTGGAAAATGTTCAAGCCGTATTATGGCATTAAAAATAAAAAGAATTATTCTTTTTGCTGTAAAAGGTAGCTCAATGAGCATTTTGTTGCTTATTTTATCAACGCCAGGAGCTTTTTTATCATTAAGGTTAGAAATAGCTTCTACCACATCTGAATATCGGAAACGTATTTCTATAGGACGTCTAGAAACAACAGGCGGTAATTCCCTCACGTCAGTGCATGTATTAGGAGTGAACACGTTTCTTAAATGGCTTGCGAGCAGATCGCATTTTTCTTCATCATTTCTAGCCCAGGATCCTCTTAGATTGCGCAGTGGTGGTTTTGCGATTACGGGTCTTTTGAGACGACTGGCTGATCGCCATAGAGAATAATTTGTTTGAGGGGTTGCGTCTAGACCTTCCAAATACTTCTTAATTGATGCAATTCTGTGTACCTCCAGCAAGTTTTTTAAGCGATTTGTACACTCTTTTAGCTTCGTTTTAAGTTGGGGCGATCTATGCTGTTGCCATTCTCTTCGCGCTCTCCTTTTTTCAGATAAAAGCTCCTCAACATCGACAGAAAAAATGTTGTTGTATTTGACCTGACGGTATGTTGAAGAAGCATGTTCAACGGCTTTTTTAATGTTTTCATTTAGGATATTTAGGCAATCATCGATTTCTTGGGGAGTTTTTAGTGGTATGTGTTCCGAGCAGTGAGAGCTGATATATTTTTTATATTTTAACCAATTTACTCTTTTTGATAAGAAAAAATCACTAGTTGCTATTTGGTGAGGACTGCAAATAGTGATAATTGTGGGTGAGTGGTCAGAAGATAAATCGAAGGAGGCTTCAGCCTCAATAAGGTCCGGTGATATACCTTTTGCCACGCCAAAATCTATTACGTCCGGAATTTTATTATTGTCCGTTGGCCAATAGGTTGGTTGTCCAGTTGAAATAACGAAAAGTCCTATTTCCGACACTGAGTCATACAAGACACGACCTCTGGGACTAATTAGGCGGGAGCCCCAGTATGTGTGCTTAGCGTTATAGTCTCCAGCAGCTATGAAGCGGGGACCTAATGATTTGTAGAAACTGTTGTACTGATCCTTCGTTATGGAGAATCTGGGTGGACAGTAAACTGATGAAATAACAAGGTTATGGAAAAATTCATCAATGCAGACGTTCGTAGCTTGGATATAACATTCCGAGAGGCCACCCAACCATTGGTGTTTAATTCTTGATTTGATTAGAATAGCCGAGCCACCACATGATCTATCCCTAGGATCCTTTGAATCGTAAAAAGAATAACCACTAATTTTAAAAGTGCTTCTAGATGTCATATGAGTCTCAGAAATACACATAACATCGATTTTTTGGTTCATCAAGAAATATTCGAGCTCGTTTTTGTGTTGGCGGATGCCGTTTGCGTTCCAGAAACAAACCCTGAGGCAGTTCATGGTCTTTTAAGCATAGCCTGCAGAAAAGCAGACTGCATTTTTTGCATTTCTTGCATCATGTTGGCCATTTGCGCCATAATCTGCGTAAATTGTGTGACCATATTGTCAATTACGGCTTCCAGGCGGCTAAAATTAGGCCCGGTTGGTTCGCTAGTTGGCACTTCTTGTTGTGTTGTAGGCTGGGTAGACTTACGTGAATTAGGCTGGTTAGACTTTAATGCGGCGGCGTAAGAAACTTGATTTGTAGCTGGTTGTGCCAATGGAGGCATATTTGTAGTTGGTATATTTAAAGGCTGGGGAGGGGCAGGAACTATGTTCGGCTTAGTTGATCGCTTAACTAAATTAAAAACAGGACAACCTCTATAGTTGGCAGTGTGGTTTCCCCCGCAGTTGCTGCATTTCTTTATCCTAGGATCATCTTTTGGCTTGTCGCACTTGGTCGTATCGTGCAGATCCCCACACACAACACAAACAGTAGGCAACTTACAATAAGTTTTAGTGTGGCCATATTCCTGGCAGTTTAAGCACTGTACGGGCCCAGATCGCTTATGTGGCACTTCCACAGTGACTCGTCGGTGCATAATATATTTTAAATCGTAGATGGGGTGAGTTTCACTTTTTTTCAATTTGATATCACCAGGCTCAAGCTCCACTCGGAATAATGGTTGGGGGTGTTTTTCCCTATTTCTCATATTCGATACCGTCCTAACCATAAACCCTTTGTTTAACAAACTGGTCTTGATCTCTTCTGGGTCAACGTTAGAATCAATACCTTTAATAACTACCTGAAGGCCTTTTGCGGTCTTGAGTTGGTAGGTATAGAAGTTTTTTCTGAGTTTTTCGAGCTCCGAAACCGTGGCGCGGTAGGCGTTTTCATGGTTCACTTGAATTTTTGTCTCAAATATGTTACCGCGTTTAACGTTTGAAACATAAAAGTTATTTTCCCCAATCAAACCGACTAAAAACTTGACGAGATCATTTGAGTTTTTTTCCCTCAAATAAATGGGAGGTGGCTTAAAGGACTTTTTTTCACTAACATGGGCCTCATTATCCTCTTGCAAAATTGCAAAACGATTTTGCGATGAGGTTGGCCTTTCATCGTCTTTTAAAATTTTTGCAGGTTGAGATGCTTCTGCCGATTTAGGGCTCCTTCCCCTTTTAAGAACTGTTACGTACCTGTCCATCCCTACCTGGATCTTAGGAGCACACGCAGAAATTGGGCCCGTAGCGCCTTTAGCAGCTGTTGGTGCGACACCAGAACTTGATAAAGAAGACCGCGATGAAGATGGCACCTCGGTATTTTTTTTATAATTTTTAAACAGAGATTGGGCTAAATTTGTCCCTTGTTCAGTACATTTATTCAAATTAGGCACACTTGCACTTAAATTATTTGTATTTGTTTTCGGTTTTGCACTTAAATAGTTTCTATTATATTCAGGGTCTCTAATGTTTTCATTGCTAACGCTTGCTGAGCTTAACACAATGTAAGCATTTCGGCTATTAGGCCCACTGTCACAACGATTACTGTTACTCATTAACCGTTTGGTTTTTTTGTTTTGTTTAGTTTGTTTTTATTTTCGATTCTCACTTATGTCTTGTAGGTATGTATATTAACAAATATTTTTTTTTTTGTAACTTATTACAAATATCACCTATTACAAATATACACTCGCGTAGACACGTCCGTACACTACGAGATTAAGAGAGCAACTCCCCATAAAAATTAACAAATTTTATTAACCTTTTAATACGAATAATGTCGAAATTTTTTATAACTCTCGACCTCAAATCTCTTTCATTTATTTCTATTATCCATACGAACGTTAAAATTTTGAAAAGTTTTCTGTGGACTTTAAAACTGGCACAAGGTATTCTTATTTTATTATTTCCAGTAGCAAATAACTCGGCTGGGTATATTAAAAGATCAATGTGAAAGGTATATAAGATTCGCCAGAGGCAAATAAAGCGATCTTACTTGATGTGTTTAAAAGTGTGAATGTCAAAAAAATTTTAATTTTAATACAAAATTTAATTTTTTTGGCATTCGCATTTCCAAATATCCGCTAAACTCTTGATATTACCTGAATGAGTGAGACCTGTAAAAGAACGTGCCTTGCTAAGGCGAAGACGTGAATGAATACGAAGACAAAGTTTCCATTCTTTTTTTTTTAAATTGTAACATTTTTCAATTTTTCTAATGACAACTTTTTGTATAACAAAAAAATGTATTTTGCAAAAATGTATTTTACCACCATAAGTATTTGAAATACAAAATACAAAATACTTAAGCGTTGTGGAATTTCAAATACAAAATAAATTAGAAGGAGGTATTTCAAATACAAATACAAAATACGTATTTGTATTTCAAATACGTATATCAAATACAAGTATTTGAAATACTGCCCAACCCTGCATATAAGTTAACAATTTTTAGAAAATTTTCGATACGCTGTATCTCGGAAACTATAACAGCTATCGACTTCGAATGTTAAAAAAACGTGTAGATCAAATAATTCATACATTTTGGAAAAAAATAGTTGGAGAGAAGCAGGGGGACTAGAACATTCCATAAAAATTAACAACTTTTATTAAAATTTTAATACGAGTAATATCGAAAACTTTTAAAACTCTCGACCTTTATATTTTTCATACAAATATTAAGATTTTGTAAAATGTTCTATTTCGAAAACTAGAATTTCTATGGCACAAGGTATTTTTGTTATATTATTTGCAGTACAAAATAGCTCGCCTATAAAAGACGGCTGGGTATATTAAATGACCAATGTGAAGGGTACATAAGATTCGGCACAGCCGAATATAGCACTCTTAATTTTTTTTTGCTTATAAGATTATTTCTTAGCAATGTATTATCTTTTATTTCTTTATTTAAACATTAATGTCGAAGCCATGCGCTTTCAACTCTTGAAACAATTAAACTTTGCAAGGCGCCATACTAAGATCGTTTCGCCAAATTCGGCTTAAACTGGTGCGTTTAATGTTAAATTTTAATCAAAACAAACTTAAAATAAAGTTTTACTCATTTGAAATTTCCGTACTGTGACAAACGTTTTAAATCATAAAATAGGCTTGTCCGCTTCTAGTCCATAAACTTTTTTAGGCTAAAAATTTTTTCAGTCGTTGATTTCTACGGTATTTCATATATTTAGTGCTCATGGTTTTGATAAATAGATAACTGCTTGTGTTAGTTAATACCTAATAGTTATCTTTACCTATCATGTAAAATAATATGTATTAGAAATTATAGTAGGAAAGCTATGCCCTAATGCTGACATATACATATATATACATATTATAATATTACAAAACTAATATACACCATAGATATCCTAGCACACCTAGATATACATATATTCGATAAAATTAAAGACATAAAAGGGCTTTAGTATCAACGGTAGTAGTAATTACTTGTGCATTTTATTGACAAAGTATTTAATTTTAAGGCTTAACGTACTAGAAAATTAACGCAACGAAAAATTTAAAATTCGGCTTAAAATTTAATTTACTATAAAATGTGAAAAACTATTGATTTTGTTTTCCTAAGGTTGTAAAAGATTCAGTGAAAATAATTAGAAGCACAATATACAATAATTTAGAGTTTGTATTTACTTTATGACCTTTATGCACTTCGTATATAATAAGAATTTATGATACTTGTTGTGTTGTTGTCTAACAAAGAACAATAGATAATACCAAGAGATGAAAAGAAACAATGAATCTCCAAAGCAACAGCAACTAAAAGAACATGTATATACCAACATACAAACAAAGAAATTTAAGACTTGCAAATTACATCTGTATAGTTAATTGTTTATTGTTGCTGAAAACACTTTATTAGTAAAATTAAAGCAAACAAATGAAAGTTAAATGTAGACTGAAGCAAATTCTGTAAAATTTGTATTTACAAAAGAAATAAATAAGACAAGGTTTTCCTTTCCTCTTTAAATTTTAAAAGTTAATTAGTGAGAAATATTAAATTTCTTGTCTTCAAACAGAAAAGTTGTTATTATAATGGTTCAATAAAGTGAAAAGCCAAACCTTTACCAGAACTGATGGCTGTTAACAGAACTTAATAATATTAATATTTTATTATTCGAAGCCAAACACAAACAAAAATATCTACACCCTTGTGCAATTTTTAAACAAAAAATATTTGCCACAAACATTAATTTAAATTAGGTTGGTATTGATGCCAAAAGTTCACTTAGTTTTACGCGTCTTCGCAGTCACTGAAATTAACACGGGCATACTTTTAATAGAGAATTTTTAGTTGATATTACATATAAATCACTTTTATTTTCAGACTTATCAATATTCGAAGATGCATAAGCAGAAGGCTACCAACAGCCACTTTTATCCAAAAAATCAAAGAAAAAAATTTTGAATTGAACAATGAGTAACTGGGGTTCCCAGGAAAAGTTATTTTAATGACAATAGAGTAAAAGCTTATGTAGGTCCTTTTTTATAAGCAAGCATGGTAAGTGCCTGCCTCCAATGTCATCATCATGTTAAAATAACTGCATTACAAATCACCAATTCGGCTTTAGAGGTCAACAAATTACCATTGAACAAACCCACAGGATGGTACAGGTTATAAGCAAAGCCTTTGAGGAAAAGAAGTACTGCTCCACGCTTTTAATCGATGTCTCACAAGCATTCAGTAAAGTATGGAATGAAGGCCTGTTAAACAAACTAAAGCTCAATCTTCCATCTAATATTTTCAACTTTTTGAAAAAATACATAACCGGTCGACAGTTAATGATCAAAGAGGGAAATCAAATAAGTTCCTCTCAGCCAATAGGGGCTGGTGTACCTCAAGGGAGTATACTAGGTACAATTCTGTACTTGCTTTACATAGCAAATATTCCAGTCAGCAGTTTTACACACACGTCGACATTTGCTAACGACACTGCTTTTCTTAGTACTCATAAAGACCCTAAAGAGGCTTCGAAACAACTGCAACAATACGTAACCCAAGTTAAGAAATAGGTAAAGTTATGGGGAATAAAAATAAATGAACAAAAATGTATTCACGTAACTTTTACCTTACGCAAAGAAACGTGCCCTCCAACCACTATTAACAACCATATAGTTCCTCAATGATCCGATTTAAAATATCTTAGTATTCACCTGGATCACCGCTTCACATAGAAATCTTATATAGATGCGAAGCTGACGCAAATAAAACTCAAAGCTGCTCAAATCCACTGGCTAATGGGTAGAAACTCTGTGCTTCATCTAGATTGTAAGCTTCTACTCTAAAACTCGATTTTAAAACCAATTTCGTGCAACGGGATACAATTATGGGGCACTGCTTCCTCCTCAAACATAGCAAAAATTTAACGCCGTCAAAACAAAATTCTAAGAATGATAACTGGTGCTCCTTGGCATATTAAAAACAAGCAACATCCATAAGGATCTAGAAGTTCCACTAATTAAATGCAAAATCCTGAAATATGTGGACAAGTATTTAAATAAGCTGGAAACACATCCAAATCCACTTGCTCGAAACATCTTGCAAACATAGTGGACACTCCGGTCTGAAAAGTAGGGATACTATTGCGCTTAGATGAAACCTTTGGAATTAATTAAATTTATTGTAAGAACTTAAATTTTGTCCTGACACTGGGTGAAATACTATTACTTTCTTAGTCTTAAGATATGAATACTTTTTGTTAGTTCGCATAAGCGAAAATTCAATAGTAAAATATAGAAAAAAATAAACAACTTAAAAGCCAAAGTTTTTTCTCCTTCCCTTTTACCTACTGTACCTTCTATAACTTTTGCAACCGGAAGTAAATTTTAGCCTGGAGGAAGGGAAAAGGCCATTGTTGATTTCATAAACGTATCCTAATTAGTTAGTTCGTTGGACTTTAACACGCTTGATTTGGTCAATATCGATATAGCTCATTGTTCATTTTTACTCAAAACCATTACGATGCGTTTATCTCATTTTTTCATAGTCCATTTGTCAGCACTATAACAACGCCTGGTAAAGTGTTATATTTATCCCTCGAAAAAGGACTGTACTCCTCATTTGCATTCTAAGCACACACTTATTCTTTTTATTTGTCTTTCATAATACACGTGACGATCTACATACATACATGTGTAAATGTAAATATGTATGTACTTGTGTGCAATTCGTGTTCAATTTCAAGATTGCACACAAATAAACACGAAATTGCATGCGCGTGTGAGGGTTAAGGGGAAGGTACGTATATTTATTGCACCATTTTAATACTTATTGGGATTCATATGTCAACAACATCGGAAATTCGAGGAAATTACACATTATTCAGTGTTGTTTGAAAACATTTTTACAATAAGTTTAAACACGCTGAGTTCAACATCTTTTTCCCATATTTATAAAATAAATTTGTCTACTTTCGCGAAAGCTAGCAAGGAAGTGAAAATAAATTATGATAAATTTTTTCTCTCTTTTTTAAAGAAAGTATTTCAACAAAATGTCACAACATAAATCTTTGGTTATCTTCTTATCGCAACAAATTTATTTGTTTGTTTGCATGTATTTACGCATACGTATGCTTGTATGCTGGTGTAGTGTATAGACGATTCGTGATGGAACGATGATGATATTTAATGTTGTTGCATTTTTTGTTTGTATTTTCACGATTTATTTCAATACTTGATACGACTGAGAATTGAACATTTTAACATAACTTTCCTCTGTCAGACAAGGAAATGCGTTAAAACAGATAAATGTGAATATTGCGAACGTTAAATGTCAAATGATATGATGCAAAAAAAAAGAAATTATTAAAATGAAGTAAAGAGACAAAAGTTATGCAAAAAATTGAATTAAAGAAAAAACTATTAAAGTCTTAAAAACTTTATACAATTTCTCACGAGGTTATAAATTTACATCTACAGAACATTTTTGCTCTAAAAGCATTTTTAT
Organism: Melanophora roralis; assembly: GCA_963583895.1. NCBI lineage: Eukaryota > Metazoa > Arthropoda > Insecta > Diptera > Rhinophoridae > Melanophora > Melanophora roralis. The sequence continues at coordinate 21,620,885 of OY757191.1, forward strand.
TTGTGCAATTTACAAGAGTTTATCTGGAAACTCAAACGAATTAATAAAAAAGTTTGTTAAAATCAACTTTTTTAGGCAAAATTTTTGATTTTGTAAAAAAACTGTAAAAATTTGTAGTAAACCCGCATGACGAGATGTATTTTTTTTTGAAAATTTTATTGTACAAGTTTGAACTTTAAATGCATAACGAAAAAATGTCTTAACTATCAGGTAAAAAATGCTTTTGGTCTAATTCAAATAAATTCAAGTCAAAACTTTTACTTATAAAAAAAAACGACGTGCACGATGGTTCTTCCTTATTCTTACGTTAGCATGCTTTAAGAAGCCATTTGCTCTTATACTTAAATTAATATAACTTTTAAACGGTCACTCAGATTTATTTTAAACTGCAAAAAATATTGAAAGAAGGAACTTAGAAATTGGAATAATTTATTCATTTTAAATTGTACTGAACGGAAAGTAATCAAAGTAGATTATTTTAATTGTATTTTTAAATTTAAATAATGTTCGGTTGATTTGGCTTTTTCTGAAGATCTAACATGGATAATTCGGTTTTCTAATGGCGCCCGACAAAAACAAAAACGGTTACCTTTTTTTATATATTTTTATTATTGAATCTTTGCCTTCGGCGAACTAACAATAAGTATTCGAATCTTAAAACTATTTAATTTATGTTAAACCAACCAGCCAGTGCCAGACTAAAATTCAAGTTCTCATAATAAAATTAATTAATTCAGTAGTTTCATCTAAGTGCAATAGCATCCCTTCTTTTCAAACAAGTGTGTCCACTATGTTGCAAAATGTTTCGAGCGAGCGGGCTTGGATGTGTTTCAAGCTTATTTTAATACTTGTCCACATATTGTATATTTTCTATGTTAAAGGCGGAAGCAGTGCCCCATAATTGAATCCCGTAGCACCAAATTGGTTTTAAAATTGAGTTGTACAGTATAAGTTTACAATCCAGACGTAGCACAGAGTTTCTACCCATTAGCCAGTGGATTTGAGCAGTTTTAAGTTTCATTTGAGTCAGCTTCGAATCTATATGAGGCCTCCATGTGAGGCGGCGATCCAGGTGAATTCTAAGATATTTCGTCTCAATTCGTTGAGGCACCGTATGGTTGTTACAAAGAATTGGGGGGCAAGTTTCCTTGCGTAACGTAAAGGTAAAGTGGGTGCATTTTTGTTCATTTATTTTAATACCCCAAAATTTTTCCATTTTTCTACTTGGGATACGTGATGCTGAAGCTGTTTTGAGGCCTCTTAAGGGTCTTAATGATTACAGAGAAAGGCGGTATGATCAGCAAATGTCGACGTATGAGTAAGATTGTTTGTAGGCATATCTGAGGTGTAAAGCAAATAGAGAATTGGACCTTATATGCTCCCTTGAGGTACTTCCGCCCCTATTGGTTTAGGACAGCCTAAGCAGTTTCCTTCTATTATCATAAATTGATAACGTATTTCCATAGGACATTTAGCAACAACAGGCGGTAATTTACTCATGTCAGTGCATGTATTTGGAGTGAAGACATTTGTTAAATGATTTTCGAGCAAATCACATTTTTCTTCATTATTTCTTGCCCAGGATTCTCTCAGATTGTACCATGACCAATTGGCTTCTTAACAGCTTGCTTAACACCAAACAAGTCTTAGATCCCATTTTGGTGTTCAGGCTTTCTGGTTGAAAACCTATAATTATCTTCAACTGTGCTATAAGGGTTTTGCGTTAAACACAAGTTAAACATAGACTTGCTTTCCAGATGAAAACGTTTAACCTTAAGTTTTAGTGTGATCTAACAGATGAGTATCCCAAAAAGTATGGTAGTTCCAAGGTTGGCAGTTTTTTACCCTCTTTTCTATATCAAGTGTGCACGACACTTTAAGAACCATCCCTTTTTTCGTACTTAAGATCTGCCCTTAATACTAATTTAGCATTACCCAATTTTGGTGCGGTTAATGGTAAAGAGAACCATCACTCTTTAAGCCCCTATCAAATGACTGATTGTACTCGAATATTTTTCTGTGGAAATGACCATAGATTTCGATTTTCTAATTAAAAACTATAGCAAAAAGGCATGTAAGGTTTATGAAAAAGTCCTTAATATAATATTTTGCTCCCCTTGGTCTGTAACTGTGGTATTTTCCTTTTCTTTTTGTTTTTATTTTATTTATTTTTTTTTTTGATATTTTTGGAAAGCTTTTAGGAACAAATTAATTTCTAATTTTATTTAGTTTTTTGGAAGGTCTAGTCGCGACTCCTCAGACAAATTATTCCCTATGGCGATCAGCCAGGCGTCTTAATAAAAATGTAATTGCAAAACACCCCTGCGTAATCTGAGAGGATCCTGGGCTAGAAATGACAAAGAAAAGTGAGATCTGTTTGCAAATCATTTAAAAAACGTGTTCACCCCCAAGTGAGGGAGTTACCGCCTGTTGTTGTCAGACGTCATTTAGAAATACGTTTCCGATTTACAGATGTTGTAGAGGCTATCGCTAATCTTAATAGTAAAAAAGCCCCTGGCGTTGATAAAATCAGCAACAAAATGCTCTTAGAGCTACCTATTACAGCTAAAAGAATTTTGCTTTTTATTTTTAATGCATTAATTTGGCTTGAACATTTCCCGCCTATATTTAAAGTTGCCTTAGTAAAGATGATTCCTATTGATCTATAAGTATAGGCCCATAAGTCTATAACCCACAATGTCAGAATTGTTTGAAAAATTGCTTAAAATCAAGCTGATTACGATCTTGAACGACAACAACTGCATTTCAAATCACCAATTCGGCCTTAGAAGTCAACATAGTACCAACGAACAAACTTACAGGTTGGTACAGGTTATAAGAAAAGCCTTTGAGGAAAAAAAGTACTGATCCGCGCTATTTATCGATGTTTCACAAGTTTTCGAAAAGGTATGGCATGTAGGTCTTTTAAACATACTAAAGCTAAGCATTCCATCCAATATTTTCAACCTTTTACAAAAATACATAACCGGTCGACAACTTATGATCAAAGAGGGAAACCAAATAAGTTCTTCTCAACCTCCTTGGTATATTAAAAACAGCAACATCCACAAGGATCTAGAAGTTTCACTAGTAAAAAGCGAAATCCTAAACTATGTGGACAAGTACTTAAACAAGCTGGAAACGCATCCAAATCCGCTCGCTCGAAACATCTTGCAACAAAGTGGGCACACCCGTCTAAAAAAAAATTATACTACCGCGCTAAGATGAAACTTTTTAATTTAATTAATTTTATTGTGAGAACTTAAATTTTAGTCTGGTACTGACTGGACTAATATTAAACACACATAGTTTTAAGATTTGAATACTTATTGTTAGCTCGCTTAATCGAAGATTCAATAATAAAAATATGACAAAAAAAAATCATTTTTTAAAATTGAATTTGTTAAATCTTATTTAAAAAAAAATAACAAAATGTAATTTTTAAAAAGAAAAAGCTTTGGTTTAGTTGGTTTAAGTGGAAAAAACTTCGTGCCGACTCACCTCGCCACATGGATCAGTGGGTTAAATGGCTGATGTTTTACAACCAAATTAATAACTAACAACCGAACAAAGAGTACTGATGATGAAAATTGTAGCTGTTTTTCGAAAATGCATTCTACTCGGCTAGTATCGGTAAAAATCTTGTTTTTTTCAATAAAATTTTCCTTTCTTAACTAACGCTAATAAAGTAGTAAAAAGTAAAAATATTAATTTCTTCATTTGAAAATAAATGAGAATTTAGTATAGTATTGAACTTGAGCCTGATAAAGAAAATAAAAATTGTCTTAAAACAAATAGTTAAACTAATAAATAAAACGAAAACATGTAATAAATAAATAAATCTTTTTTATATTTAAGCGCTTTTTTATATACCTTCTGGCAACATTGCCTACCAAAGTGCAAGGCTTTTTATGTAGCAAAACATTTTGTGAGATTGCAATTACGTTATCAGAAAGGTTATGAGAACTTAAGCGCGTTCATGCTTTTGGTATAATTAAATAATATATATTCAGATACGGAAGCAATTTTATTTGATAACCGCTTTGCAAGTATTTTTTCTATATCTCTCACATTTGAGTGATAAACTAGTTTCACTAGATTTTGACAATTTTGTTCGTTACTTTAGTTTGTGATATGTAAAGATAAGATAACTTGAAGGTGTAACATTGAAATTCTGTAAGATATTTTATGTTTAATAACTAAATGTTAGAAATTTTGTATTAAAATGCACCAGCAACTTGTCAGTTAATATTAAAATTTAGCTTAAAAATTTAAAGTGCACGGTCAATCATAAGTTTGGTTAAAGTTTTGTTCAGCACACAATTATGGAAGTAAAAAATTCAACAATATTTTGCATTCTAACTTTGAGCTTATTAACAGAAAACTCATTTTATATATGGGCTTCACCTCTAAAGCATTTAACAAAAAAAAAATGGAGCAGAAATGCTGGGTTTTTCGCCTTAAATACGATTAGGCAAAAAGATACTATATGATGGCCGCATTATAGGTGGCTTTATGACATCAATTGCAAATTATCCATATCAGGTTTCATTGCAATATCAAGGAAATCACATTTGCGGTGGTTCAATTGTGACTGAGAATATTATTTTAACAGCAGCTCACTGCTTTGATGTGTCTACGGATGCCACAGAATTCCGTATACGTGCCGGATCAACAACTCATCTGTTCGGTGGTCAATTGGCCGGTGTCCGTCAAATATTTAGGCATGAGGAATACGACACTTTGGCGCACAGTAACGATGTGGCTTTGGTAGTGCTTCATAAAAATCTTATTTACACACGAACAGTACAGCCAATCGAGTTAGCCGCATGGGGAGAACAACTGCCAAGTGATGACAATGAGTTCATTGTTAGTGGCTGGGGATCGACAAGCGAGATGGGGCAGTTATCACCTCTACTTAACTATGTTTCTTTACGTTTAATAAATCAAACAACTTGTTCAAAAGACTATGCATATATTGCAACAATCAATTCAAAAATGCTTTGCGCTGCTTATCCTAAAGGTGGTAGAGATAGTTGTCAAGGCGATTCTGGGGGACCTTTGGTGAGTTATGCTACGTCATCATCGCTATCAGAATCATCATTATTATGGCTGCCAACGCAACTGGCATCAAAAAGGAGAGCAAATACAATGACGCCAAAGCAATATGGAATTGTTTCATGGGATGCAGGTTGTGCCCAAAAAAACTTTCCAGGCATTTATACAAATGTAGCAGCAGTAAGACCCTGGATTGATTTAAAAATAGAGCAAGTCGATTATTTGTAAGTTGAATTAGAGCTAATTTATATAAAAATATTTTTAAAAAAATAAAACCGACATTTTCTACATTTGTATGTATATACATACATACATATTTATTTTGAACAAACAAGCCTCTCTCCTTTCAACATTTATCTTACATGCTCAAAACTTCATTATCTGGCATCATTAGAAAGTTGTTTTTTTTTTGTTAGACTGTTCGTTATTTCGGATTTAAGAATAAGTTTTGGTTTCGATAAACAATTTTCAAATTGCAATAATATAATTAAAATTTCTTTAGCATATATCTGAATATATTTTGTGATTGAATATTTTACAAAACTTTCCTTAAGAAAAATTTTCAAATATTAAAAAACTTGGGGATTTTAGAGGGATAATTTTTATATGAAAGTTCATTACTCTATCACCGCCTTTAAAGAATCTGTCCAACCCTGTTTTTGAGAAAATAAAAAAATTCTTTTAAAAAGGACATCCAGGGCTTAAAGTATTTTAACAAAATTTTTGCGATAAAATTTCAGTAACACCAAAGTAGTAAACTAAGTGCTTTTCGCTTTATAACCTTTAATCTAAATTTATGTATTTCGGGAGCAGTATATAAAATGGAAAAATATTTAATGTTTATGTCAGAGAAAATTTTTTTTGAAAGAGTTGTATTATGGAATTTAATGTGATCATTTTCATGAAACTGTTTGGTTTCACTATTTATGTATTAATTGGGTCTCTTCATCGAAAACAAAATTCTTTTAAAAAGACATTCAAGGATAACAATATTTTATAAAAAATATTTGCCAACCAAATTAAGTTCCATAATCCATAAAAAAGAGGAAGGGATAAGGCTCTTTTTAAGAAAGCATGATATCAGACGAAAAGACTTTGTCTGGAATCCGCACGACTACACTTTCATAATATATTTTACGATAATTGGCCCATTATTAACCGAACCATCTTTAGCACTATGGAACAAATGAAGGCCTAAGTCTACCTCCCCGTGGGATCAACCGGGTAACTTTCGATTACAGATTGGCTAAACTGAAAACAATCTGTCTTGGAGTAAAAGGAATCAGTGATTATTAACTTACTGGTCTGGCTTAAGGCAGGTTCTCCTTGTTGTCGCTGTGGCATGTACATCACCAATAAGTAGCGAAGCAATACAAGGTTTTAAGGTTACCAATACCTTATCTGTGTTAAATAGAAATTGGTAGGAATTGTACGGAAGTAGATTTCCAAAGCTGACCAGAGTCCTATCGGGTACCACGGGAATTAGTTGGCCACATGTACTTACCAGTGCATGAACTAATTAATGGTGAGGTTTCCTTTGGGAGTTCACGTGGTGACTGTGATTATCCCCAAGCGAGGCAACTGAGAATGAAAGTTGATATGCTGTGGTCCGTCCTGTACGGGCCCCAGAGTGACCGTATAAGCAGTCTTATATGAACTTAAGGCTTACAAGATAGAGTTTCTAGTTTTGGCGGGTCTACCCAGGCACATGAGCAACTGTTGATGTAGGCTATTAGCTGAACAGAGCTGGGTGTCGCATTTGTTGGGTGTGACATGATGATCACAAGCCTCTTGAGATGTATATGTTCGGCGTGGATCTGCTTTAATTATGAAGGCGAGATCAAAACTAGAGACGCAATTTGGGTTCAGATAGCCCAACACCTCAGCAGGGGTTCTGTCATGGCAGAGAATTGCAACCTGGGTGGCCGGGTGTCCCATTCTGGGGGCGCTAGTAGACGCTTTGTTTCCATCAAGTGTTAAGAGCACCGTGAATTATTGCCCGCAGGGTACGTGTTCACGTAAAACCCTTAACGCTTTCTATTAAAGGGTTATAAAACCCTTTACTCTTTAAAAACATATTTTTTTTCCGAAATTTTTTTTTTAAGTCAAAGTATATTTTTTATTTATTTTTTCAATAACTTGCAGCAAATCCAAAATTAGGGCTTACAATATTAAGAAAACTTGTAGCCACTAATATGCAAGACAACTTTTATTTACACATCAATATATACTGAACATTTCTAGCCACTCCAAATGGCTCACAAGTTCCTTAAAAAACGTCCTTTTTTAAGCTTTAACTAATTATTATATTTGGGTTTTACCATTGCAAAACCTATTTTGTAGTCTAAAAGCAGAAGTTTAATTCTTAAGTCAAGGATAAGTAGAGCCCCTAACTTAACTTGGTGAAATTGGCAACAGATTTTATTTTTTAGGCATCGAAAGTTTGGGGAAAAAGTGGATCCAAAATAGTGTGATCAGTTTTTGTTCAAAAGCTTATTTATTGGTTATACTCCGCTTAGTAAATACACATTGTTACGTTCTATGAAAAAAAAGTTTCTGGATTTTTAAATTTTTAAGTAAACGCAAATATATATTTTTTTTTTTGTTTTTTTAAATAACAAAATCATAATGAAGTTTCAGGAAAATAAAACAGAAACTCTATTTAAATTTTTTAAATAATTAAAAATATTTACGTTCAATACTTACAATAGTCTAAAAAAAATCAAAGAAAACAACTCAAAAACAATTAGATAACCATCCAATTAACACTTGCTTTCAACGAAAACAATTTCCTTTTGTTGCCTTCTGGCTAAAAAACAAAAGAGTAAATTTTAAATGTCTCTGCAAAATTAAAAAAATAAGACTTAAATAACTATAACTCAAGCAAAAGCAGGAATTATTTTTAAGAACGAATAATTGTTGTTGTGTAAGGGAGACAACAACGAAAATCTACTGCAATAGCAACGTTAAAAACAACAATTAAAATTGTTTAAAGACAAGAAAATGAATTAAAAGGATGGTGCAAGTACATAAAATAAATCGCCAATAAAATGGTGCAATAAATATTTTGTAAACAGGAAACACATAATGAAATAAAATCACAAGCATTCACACATACTTACATATGTACATACCAATACGATTCCATTTATGAAAAAGTGTCAAAGTGTAAGCTTGAATAATAAAGTTTTGATTTATACAAATATAAAATTTTGTCTACGTCCTTACACCTTAATGTTTAAAAAAAGATTCTCAAATTTTTAGCTTCGAAGAACTTTAGATTAGATTAGATAGAACAGGCAGAAATTACTTGGATCTGCTAGTTTGGTCCTTTTGTGTTACCAGAAAAATATTTGCCCACTGTCCTACCTACTTAAAGAAACTTAAAATGACATTAAAAAATCTTTGTGTTGTTTAAAAAAAACCTCACAGAAAGCATTAATAGGAATAAATAATCTTTAAAACAAATAAAACACCCTATTACAATTGCACCATGAAAATAAATTTTCATTTATTTTCATAGATTGGTATGTTTTGTAATACTTACATCTGTATCCGTCCGTATCAAAAACACACACACACGCACATAAAAACTACAATGCTACAGAAGGAAACTTAAATATTGTCCTCCTATTACAATTGTTGTTCTTAATTTAATTGCTTTTGGCGTTGAAGCTGCTGTTGCTATTTATTTTTCTTGGTATATGTATTGTTTTTACTGTTACTGTTACTGTAGCCATTACGCCTTGTCCTTGTTCCAGTTTGTTCTCTAAAGTAGTGTCAGACATTTAATGCAATAATCCGCGCCATTACATTTCTTGTTGCTTTTTTCATTGTGGGGTTGTTGTTACTGTAGTTGTTATATTTAGTTCCTTTATGGACTGTTGTTTTTGCGAAATCCTTTCCTGGTCTCCATCGGCTGGCTATTTGCCTTGGATAGTATGAAGAACAAAGCACAAAGGGCCTTACACTCAAGATTTTTATGAGCAACAAACGTTTCCCTTTAAAACAAAATAAAAAAATTGCGTCTGTTTGTAGAAACGTAATAGCTAATGAATATCTGTATAAAGAAAATTACAAAAGAAGAAAATAATGAAAAAACAAGGAATTTTGCTCAAACTTAAATTAAAGTCAAAACACAGCTGCACTTTGCTCATAACATAAAAATTCACAAAAAAGAAATTGTTATCAATTTAATATTTTACACAAAATCAATAAATAGATACCTACAAACGATAGCAATTCACGCTAAAATTATTTCTTTTTGTTTCTTTCATTTTGGACAATTGAAAATCCTTACAGAATTGAAACACTTGAGAATCTAATAAATACCAAAAATTTATTAAAGAAATAGAAAACTATCATCCAATATATTAACATGAAACTTAAACAATTGCACTTAGAACGGAAAATAATAAAATCGAATTGTGTAAAGGACCCTAATCAGGACCTTTAAAAATAAAAATTTTTTATTTCATTTAAGTATTGCGGGCATAAATTTTTTTTAATATCTTTTTTAATAAAAAAATATTCTTTTTAGTTAATGATAGACAAAAAAAATATTTAAAAATTCATTTTAAAAAATTTTGACATGATTTTTTATTTACAAAATTTACATTGTTTCTGAAAAACAGATTAATTTAGAATCAATAAAACTTGTTTGTAAAAAAATATTTTTTTAAAAAGCTAATTTTCGGTTTTAAATTTAGGTTAACTTTCAAAGTATCCTGGATTTTTTTTCGACCCTTAATATTTAATAAATACACAGTCTGTTTTTTGAGCTTTGACCTTTTGACCTTAAGCTTGAAAAAAACAGGCATTTTATTGGAATTAATTGTAATGTGTGTTTTAATTTTCAAAGGTGTTCCCTGCATCATAATTGTTTAACACCAACTATGAGAGTAGCTTATTTTGAAACTTTAAGTACCCGAAGAGGGTATATTTGGTCTTTACAGCCAGCCAATTTAACCAAAGATAGCCTAAGTTATCTTCAACTATCGAGAAGTAATTAAAACTTATGGCAAATGGTACAAAATAAAAATTAAAAAAATGGTAAAATTAAGAATTTATAGGATTGCATTTTCAACAGAAAAGGAAGTTCATTGAAAACCTAGAGATACTAAAACAAGTAAGAGTACCCGATTTCGCATTGGTATTTTAATATACCCATCCATCTGATCTAGCCGAGTTATTTTTACTGCCGGGTTTGAACTCGATAAATATCCTAGTTTTTAAAATAGGAAACTTTGTAAAACTTAACCGCTTGTAGGAATAACACACACAAAAAAAATTATCTCAGAAAACTTTACTTAAATCAAGCCATGGCGGTGTCAAAAGTACGGTGAGTACAGTTTTCCTTAATCAAGTACGAAATTTCTTACTCCAAGTAAAATTTTTTAAGTACGAATTTCTTACGTTTAGCCACAATTAAACCAAAAAGGGATTGATTTAAGTTCGGAACGGTACTTGATGTAAGCGTGAAAAAGATTGATTTAAGCCGTAAACGGGATTATTTCGAAAACGAAATGTAATTTTTTTGACTTATGGAGCTTTATTAAAGAAGAAGAATTTTATTTTTTTTTATAGACACTTAAAACTTACAATTTAAACATTACATTTTTTGTACCAACCGAAGCTGAGATTCGAACTAGGGATTCCTGCACTGCAGCACAAGCGCGTTACCTCTAGGCCACTGAGACACTTTGTTTTCAAATGTAAAATAATATATTAAAGCAACAAGCTTTTTTCTGCTTGATTGTTGAAGCAATCCGAAAAGGCTTTATTTAAGAAAATGAAAGTACGGGTCGTACTTAAAAATTTTAAGAAAGATTTTGGATAAATTCAAGAATAAAATTTTTGATTTTAGAAAGCGGTTTTTCATTCTTTGTAAAAGTACCACGTAGAAGATTTAAGGTCGAGAGTTTAAAAATTTTTTCGACATATTTCCTATTAAAAAATTTATAAAAATTGTTGATTTGTATAAAAGCTGCCCCTTTAATATTTAACAAAATTTGTGAAATTGTAGAGGGAAAAGCACTTCCTATGCTCCAATCTAAAATTTTTTGCCCCTAATTAAGGTCTCTATATTTACAGATTTTGCTGATTAAAAAAAATGTGTCAGGGATATTTTTGATTGTTTGATACCAAAATGTTTTACTGTGCAACTTTATTGGGATCCAAAAACTTGATTTCAACAGACACACAGATGGACAGACCGGCAAAGCTATATTGACTTCCTTATCTATAGAGATCCAGAATATATATAATTTTAGGTGGCCAAAGCGAATATTGTAGGAATTCCAAATGTAATGACAAACTGATATATACCCTGATCACTACGTAAAGGAAGGATATCATAACAGAAGAAGATTCTTAAACATAAATATAAAAAAAGTTCACTACACACTCACGCAAATAACTTTATGTGTCTTTTGTTACAATATCTCTGTTATTAAATTATAATTTTTTATAAAACGTTTCGTCAAGGCTTATGATTAATTTTAAAACTACAAAGTACCTGTTTAATTTTGTCTTTCTGACTTTTGAAGTATGCTAGTTCGACCTTCTTATTAAAATAGAATATCATAATAATTAAATTAAATTTACGTTTTTTTAAGCTTAACATTTTCAACATTTTTTACTTAAGTTGCAAGTTACGGAAGTGTTGAAAAGTATTTTTAAAGATAATATACTACAAAAAAAATTTTAGGAAAATTTAACTCAAACAATGAACATTTTTTGTGCTTAAATGTATGTTGTTTAAAACAACTGAGAAAATGCATAAGAAAAAAAATTAATAAATATGAAAGGAAAACAAGATTGAAAAAGTAAGAAGTCAAAAATATTCCTTACTTGTGTTAGAGCAAGAAATTTGTTGCATTTATTTTATGTGTAGGAAAATAAACGAATCAAAAGTTGTGTGCACGGAAATAAATTATTTAAAATGTCTAAAATCTAAATTATCTTCGGTAGTATTTTTTTTATTAAAAAATGGCTATAAAAAAACTTCAATCATGTAACAAACAAAATATCTACTTATTTTTGAGTTTAAAAAATTATAAGAAAAAAAATCCTGCCATTTTCGGTTAAATAGATGTATGTGCTGCAAATATATTCATGTGTTTTTGTTAATGTTTGAACAAGACAATAAAAGTTTTAGATCCACTTACTTTTAATCAAACCGTTTTACTAAGAACAATTTCTGAGTCGATGAAAAAATTTCAGTCCTTCCGTCTATGCATTTATGTATTCTTATACTTATAGTACAGGTCGGGCTTGGTCGACTATAACATTCCTACTGGTTGTATCTACAGTATTGTAATGACAAAATATTTTCAAAGGAGTTGAAATTTTGTGTTTATCAGGCTCTGCTGCTACAATATTTTTCCAACATCGTTTTTGAATCGTGTATTGCTCCTTCGGTAAATGTGATTTCCGGGTGAGAACATTCATGTGGGGGATATATTTCAAAATGCTACCAGATTTTTCAAAAAATCTTTAAAAAATCGATATTTTCTTTAATCACAAAATGCGTGGACACTTACCAGGACGAACGGATAGGCAGACATTCTTTAACCGATTTAGAAAGTGATTACCAGTCGATCGGTATAATTGAGATATATAAAATGTTACTTTGTCTTATAATACTTTGTCTAATTATAATCTGCAAAAACGCATTAAACTTTTGTCACAAATGAGGTGTTTTTAATAAAAGAGCCTCTACTTTAAATTGATTTGGAAAGCCAAAAAATGCAGTAATATTTTTTAAATAAAAATATTTGCATGTATTTTACAAGTGCTTGGTTAAACTGAATTTGGAAAAACAAATTTATATTTAAAATTATTTTGGGCAAAGAAATGAAAATAAATATACACTATGATTAAGCTTCGATTTCTGGGTTTCAAGTATTTATTAAAGGTTAATAAATTTACTAAGAGTTTGGAATTCAATATTTTCAATTAGTTCACCAATTGGCGCGAGTTTAATTAAAAAGACACAGATGGCGGTAAATATGGCTTCCTTTTAAATATTAAACAATTTACATCAGAATGCCAAAAACATATAATGATCCCATCCAAAGCCAATAGCCACTCTAAATGAGCAAACGCAAAAATAGCAATAAAGTGTATTTGATTTTGACCTCAAAAGTCATTAGCATTATAATCAAAATTGTTATCAGCATCATTAGAGCCATCATTACTAGTGTCACTGACATTTGCTGTCGCTGGTAATTTCTAACAGAGAGCAATCGTGCTACAAATAAAAAAACATGCAAACCAAAATTGGAATATAGAAGCAATCATAGATAGCGAGGAATAATTAGCAAGTATTAATAAAAATACTAAATATATTAAATTCCAAATGATTTTTAAGCGTTTGATGGTGCATTTGACGATTTTTACTTTTTTAATATGGTTGTTTTAAAATTTTTCTCAAAATCAAGCTGCTACGAAGGCACTGAATGCGTAAAGCAGGAAGAAGTTAAATTAAGTTTTAATAATGTAGGAAAGTGTTGGTGGTAATACTCCTCACAGTTAATTAAAAGTTAGTTTAAAAAATTGCTTACGGTTACACTTTCTAAGCTACTTCAAAGTACGGAACTATGTTCTTTTAATAATATTTAGACCCAGCCCTCCTTAAACCCTATATTGCCAGCATAATTGGATTAGGAACACAGTCAGCTTTTGCAATAGCTGTGGGTTGTGAAATACATTTTCCCATTTTACAAAGGGTATCGTGTTTAAACAGAAACCTCTATTTTATTTTTTCAACATGCCTGATTTCTACACTTTTTCCTATATGCATTGAGAAGAAGGCATTTAAAAATATGCGTTTGTGGGTGCGTTTGTGGGTGCGTATGAGTAATAAATATTATTTGACTGTCACCAAATTGCTTACTAACATTTCTAATTGCATGATACCAATTAAGTTTATCTTCCATTGAATTTTTGTATATACAAATAAACTATATTTAAATTTTGTTCTAATTTTCACAATTATTCGTTATTATTAGATATATCTATGTATATTAAATCTATCAAATTCTTTCATTTAAATCATTTCTAATAATATTACTAATGTCGGGTGAAATATATTTGCGTCATATGTGCAAACTATATATGTTGATTTTAAAAATACTAATTGTTGTTATAATATAATTGTTGTGTTACTGGGTAAATATTAAACAGAGTATATACATAAATACATTCATTTTTGTACATGCATATACCAGCTTTTAGTATGTTCTGTGGTTTTGTAACAACAAAGTTAATAATACTAAAAAAACATAAATAAAATTGTTAAATGCATACATAAAGTATGCAAATTACGAAAACAACTTGAATATTACAATTTGATATTTATTTTAATTTTTTTTAATTAAGAAGTTATAATAAAACATTTTTGTAAATTATTGTCATTCTGCAACTAATATTTAAAAAAAAGCTCGAAATTTTTTTTTTTTATTTTAATATCGATTTTCTAAAATATATCCTTTGACGAGCAGCATATAGAGCTTAATGTAATCTAAAGAATTAAAAAAAAACTAAATCTACTCAACATTTTCTTTCATCTTTACGTTAGTGTTAATAATGCATAATTAAATTTGGCAAAAATTAAATAATTATACTTTATTATCAATTAGAAGAATTAGGATGTATAAGTGTGCTTAAGAGCACTTAGGCGTATACTCGTTATACATAATTAATTAATATTACTCATACGCCAACATGTAAAATGTGAAGAAAAATATTAACAAAACGAATTGCAGAGAATTTTCAAATGTATTTATTTTAGCAGTATTTAAGCCATTAATGTGCCTTTTTACATCGATGCCTTAATATTAAAAGGGAGCAAGTTGAATTTTTTGTTTTGTTTATTTTTTTAGACTTTTTTTATAGATGATTGTTAATTTACTTTAAATTTAATTTTTTCGAAAGATAACAAAAGATAATGCCAGTTTATAATATACGTATAACTTCTGGAATATGACCGTTAAGGCTTGTTTGGACGTAGTCTAATCTTTCCAATATTTTATGAGTTTTTTCAGCATTTGTGGCTGAATATCGGCAGTAACTCGGCGAATTTGTTCTCCAAGTGGTCAATCGTTTGGAATTGTTTTGTGTAGACTAGCGACTTTACATGTCACTACAGAAGATAGTCTAGTGGCATTAAATTGCAAGATCTAAAAGGCCAACTCCCAAGGCGAAACGTGAAACTATGCGGTTATTTTACGTTTCGTTTCATAAATAATTTGTGGCATGAGCTACACAACGCTCTGCAGAAGCAACGATTTCTTCTTCTTTTTTGTACTGTACGACGTCTTTTTGGATGCTCATAACCATTAAAAGTAAACGTGATATGAAAACGTTCCTTGGTTAATCGACTTAACTGCTGTGATGGACGATTATGTCGACTGTCAAATAGATTTAGTACGCTTTTAGTATGTTGAACAGATAAAAAAAATTGCACTATTGGGAAGCCTTGTTGGGGTACAAACTTTTTATTGTTTAAATACTAGATCAGAAGAAATGGCCGTCAATTAAAAAAGTGTTGCCAACCTGACATTTTGTACCTTAATAAAAATACAAATTATATGGTCAGCTTTTGCTTGCATTCTTTATAAGCAAAATTGTATTTCATGCCTTGTGCTTCGAGAAACTTGTTTTCTGTTTGGTACCAATTTAGACCTAATGAACATTACTTAAGGCAAAAACTTGGAACTTGTGAAGTCAAGTTGGTAATTGGTAATACCTTACACTATTACATTGTCTTAAAGGTAAGCCCTAACACAGAGGCCTTAAATAGGCTGAATGATTAACTATATTTATCTAATTAAATAATTTTTTACAACCATTTAATTTCTTTCTACTTTTATTCTTGACATTTTAAGTTTGATAGTTAAAATCAGCTTAGTATATAGGTTGATATTGTTATCCTGGTTCACCTTTAAAAAAACATACTCTAGAATTTATAATTTTTTCAAAAAAAATTTTATGTTAAATACACTTCAGTCGTAAGAATTTATGATTAAACTTACCAGGGATGACATACATATTTATTTATATATATACATAAATGTTTATTAAGGTAGTTGGAGGGGTGGGTGTACGTGTCTTTTGATGATCATTTGTGTCAGTGCTCGGCCACAAGTTAGGGAATTGTATTAAATTACTACAAACATACATTTATACACATTCACTTAGTCATATTTATCTAATTATTTTCACTTAAAGCTTTTACTTAAAACACCTTTATAAGCGCGTAACTCATTATGTGTTACATTCATTATCATCCTTTAACACAAAATAATGTGCTTTAACTACATTGTGTTGCCTTTATACATGTGAATAATTTAATATGAATTTACTCTATATGTACATATGAAGATGAATATATACTCATGTACATATACATTTTCATATGTGCGTTTATGTATGTTGAGTATGTGTATGTGAGTGCAGATAAAAAGGAATAAACTTTTAAAAGGTATTTATGTTTACATACATGCATGCATAAAACTTATAGATCATTTCGTGGTCTGCTTAATGTCACACTTAATATAAAAATACAAACCCAAGTATATATGTTCCTACATACATACAGGTAAATATACACACTCTTGCTAATATAAGTATGTAAATATGTATAAACATTAAATTGCTTTAGTGAATAATGATATATATGAACTATTAAGCATTACTACAAATTTTCTCTAGGAATTAGGATAAAGGGTTTAAAGTAGAATAGAAACAGGATTAAGTGTATCTTTGCCTTAAAAGGTCTATGAGTATTATAAAAGTAAAAATAGTTAATTAATGTTAGTTGGAGAAAAGAGCAACATAAAAAGGTTTGACGTTTTTAAAGAGATTAGGTCTTTTTGTTTGCTTTTAGTCCCATTTTAATCTGATTGGTTAAATTGTCAGGTAAAAACTGCTCAAATCATTAAAGCGTATGAGTATAAAAATAGTTTAATGCTTTACGCTTTCCCTTTTTTTCAAGGTTATTGTTTGAGTTTAAATTAAATTTTGAGTTATAGGGGTTTCTGGTGGCAAATTGCGATTATTTCAAAAAGGTGGCGCCGTTGGAATTATCAAATATGCGGATTTGTCAGCCATGATGTCACAGTGGTCGAGTGAGCATCGCGCTTTCGCTGTGGAGATATGTTTTTATGCCCTTCAAATATGTGAAGTCAGTTTGCTATTCCGTTTGTAATTTCTTTATTAGCCCTTTGCGACCCCATAAAGTATATATATTCTGTAACCCGTAGATAGGGAAGTCGATTAAGCCATGTTCGCCTATCTGTCTGTCCGTCTGTTAAAATCAAGTTCTTGAAGTCAAATAAAGTGACACGAACCAGTTATTGGTATCAAACTATTAGCTTCTATACAAATTAACAATTTTTATGAAATTTTAGATTCGCTATGTCTCGAAAACTAAAACAGCTATCGACTGCAAATTTTATACAAAAACCATTTGGTGGGGAGCAAGGGAAGGGGTAGCTCCCATGCAAACTAACAATTTTTATTAAATTTTTGATATGTCTTTAAAAACCCGTTATCGCAAACCACCACTGGAAAATCTGAAAGGATTCCAGGAAAGAAATGAACAAGAAAAATGCTTTCAGCACGCAAGTTATTTAACAAACGTGTTTACTTCCAATTCATTGCTGGACGAATTTCCACCTGTTGTTGCCAGACGTCCTATAGAAATACATTTCCTATATTCAGATGTTGTGGAGGCTATCGCTAGTCTGGATGAAAAAAAGCTCCTGACGTTGATAAAATAAGCAAAAAAAATGCTCTACGATCTACCCTTTACAGATAAAAGAATAATTCTTTTAATTTTTAATGCCATAATACGGGTTGAACATTTCCTGCCATCATGGAAAGTAGCCGAAGTGAAGAGGTTTTCTAAGCCTGGTAATGATATTTCAAAGGAAAAGTCTTATGGCCTATGAGTCTATTACCCACAATGCCAAAATTGCTTAAGAAACTGCTTAAGAACAAACTGGCATTTCAAATCACCAATTTGGCTTTGGAAGTCAACATAGTACCATCGAACAAACCCACAGGATGGTACAGGTTGAGCCTTTGAGGAAAAGAAGTACACTTTTTATCGATATTTCTCTAGCATTCGATAGAAAATGTCATAAAGGCCTGTAAATTAATCTAAAACTCAATATATCAGCTTATATTTCCAACTTGCTGGGAAAATACTTAACCGGCAGACAATTTATGATCAAAAAGGGAAACCAAAAAGTTTTTCTCAACAAATAGGGGCTGGTGTACCTCAAGGTAGTAAACAAGGTCAAATTCTGTACTTGCTTTACACAGCAGATATGCCAACCAACAGCTTTTCACGCACGTCGAAATTTGCTGACGATGCCGCTTTCCTTAGTATTCATAAAGACCCTAAAGAGGCTTCGAACCAACTACAAAAACACGTAACCCAAGTTAAGAAATGGGAAAAGTTATGGGGAATTAAAATAAATGAACAAAAATGTACCCACGTAACTTTTACCTTACGCAAAAAAACGTGCCCTACAATCAATATTATCAACCATATGACTTCTCAACGATCCGAGACAAAATAGCTCCGTTTTTCAGCTGGATCGCCGCCTCACATGGAAGCTGATGCAAATGAAACCTTAAGCTGCTCAAACACACTGGCTAATTGATAGAAACTCTATGCTACGTCTTGATTGTAAACTTCTACTCTACAACTCAATTTTAAAATCAATTTGGTGCCAAGGTATACAATTATATGGCACTTCTTCCACCTCTTACATAGAAAAAATACAAATTTGTCAAAATAAAATCCTGAGAATGATAACTGGTGCTCCGTGGAATGTCAGAAACAGCAACATTCATAAGGATCCATTAGCTAAATGCAAAATTCTGAAATATGTTGACAAGTATCTAAAAAAGCTGGAAACACATCCAAACAAGCTGGCTCGAAGTATCTTGCAACATAGTGGACACTCCCATCTGAAAAGGAGGGTAACTATTGCGGTTAGATGAAGATAACTAATTATATTATGAGAACTAAAATGTTAGTCTGGCACTGGCTGGACTACTATTAGTTACTTAGACTTAAGATTTGAATACTTATTGTTAGTTCGCATAAGCGGAGATTCAATAATAGCACATGAAAAAAAATTAAATTTACCTTTGCTGCCAGACATCTAAGATTACACTTATTAATATCTTTTGTTCCCTCTGGTGTGAGCAAAAGTTGGAAAAATATTATCCCTGGTACTGCATTAGAATTCTTAATATTAATTTTCCTAAATAAATTTACAAGTCGTTAACAAATATGGGCTTTTCTACATTCATACGAATACATAAACACACGAATATTTATTTCTAGGCATATGTCTTGGAAGTCCTGTATTTATTGTAGGAAAAAACGTTAGACCTCAATTTACACGCTGAGAGAAGCAAAAATGACACGTTTAAGTGAATTTATTTTTACGTGTTCTGGAGTTAAAAGATTATAAAATACGTGTAAGCACACATATCCTCCCCGACATGTGAATACATATGTATGTACCTGTTATATTTATTTCTATCGCCAGTTTGTTTATTTATAAATAAAAAGTATTCAAGACATGTACAAAGCCAGTATATGTATGTGTCGGTGTATGTCCATGTTTGCATTAAAATTATTATGACAATTTAAATGATGCCGACTGTTGAATAAAAGTACAAGCGAAAGTTTTCAATTTAAAATTTAACATGTTTATCTTAGTAAATATATGCAAAGTTACTTATTCAAACACATTTTCACCCAAGACAGCAAACTAATTACATTCACATATTTAACTTTGTATATGCACTTTGAAACAAGACCGTGTGAGTGTAAGTGTCTGTGCGTGCTTGTGCATTTAACCAGTTAAAGGCATGTATTCATACATACAAAGTGTAAAAGGAAAATCTAAGTAAATTAAACAGTGTTTATATACAACGACCTTTGGATTCACTAATTTTAGTAAGACCCTATTTTTTGTAGAAGAAATAATAACGAATACCAAAATTGTATACATATCAGGGTACCTACATTAATATACTCTTACGTATGAGTTACCCTTGGATTTCAATCATTGTAAACAGGAATGTGCAACAAGACAAAGGGCTTTTGGATTTAGCATTTTTTACTTTGTTTTTTATGTGGACTTTAAAAAAACATAAATTGTTTTTATAAAAAAAGAGAATAAAAACCAAATATTTCTTTCCAAGCACGTCTGTTAGAATTAAATTTCCAGAGCTAGAAAAGCCAGACGAAAGGCGTTTTAATGTCAAGTAATCAGAAATCTCAAGTAATCGATAAAATATGGCATGAAGGCTTATTAAACAAACTAAAACTCAATCTACCAGCTAATATTTCCAATCTGCTAGAAAAATACTTAAGCGGCAGACAACTCACAGTCAAAGAGGGAAACCGAATAAGTTGTTCCCAACCAATAGGGTCTAGTGTACCTCATTGTTATATTGTTGGTATAATTCTGTACTTGTTTTACACGGCAGATATGCCAACCAACAGTTTTACACTTACGTCGGCATTTGCTGACGAGACTGCTCTTCTTAGTATTTTCAAAGAACCTAAAAAGGCTTCGTACCAATTGCGACAACATGCAACCCAAGTAGAAAAATGGGCAAAATTATGGAAATTAAAAATTAATGATCAGAAATGCATTCGTGTAGCTTTAACTTTACGCAAAGGAGCGTGATCTCCAATTCTTATTAACAACCATATGGTGCGTCAACGATTTGAGACGAAAAACCTTGGCATTCACCTGGACCTTTGCCTTATATGGAAGCCACATATAGATGCAAAGTTGACGGAAATGAAACTTAAAGCTGCGCAAATCCACTGACTAATGGGTAGAAACTCTGTACTTCATCTGGATTGTAAACTTTTACTCTACAACTCAATTTTAAAATCAATTTGGTGCTACGGTATACAACTATGGGGCACTGCTTTCGCCTCTAACATAGAAAAAATACAACGCCGTCAAAATAAAATCCTAAGACTGATACCTGGGGCTCCTTGGTATATTTAAATCAGCAACATACATTAGGATCTACAAGTTCCACTAGTAAAATGCGAAATCCTGAACTATGTGGACAAATTTTTGAGTAAGCTGGAAACTCACCCAATCCGCTCGCTCGAAACATTTTGCAGTATAGTGGGCACACCCGTCTGAAAAGGAGGGATACTATTGCGCTTATATGGAGCTTATTAATTCTATTATGAGAACTTAAATTTAAGCCTGGCACTGGCTGGACTAATATTAACTACTTAGTTTTAGGATTTGAATACTTATTAAGGGGATTGACAAGGTGTCCTGCTATGTCCTGTTGTCATATTGTTATAAAATTTCACAATGGTTTTTTTGTCTTTCATACAAAAATAGTTCTTTAAAAGTACTACGTCGTTTAATATACTTATTAAATTTTCACAACAACTCCACTTACACCTGCGCCGACGTCTATTTGTAAAGGCTGTTAAATCATTGTCAAAATTTTATGACAATATGACAAAAGGACAAATAGAACACCTTGTCAATCCCCTTTTTGTTCGTTTGCCGAAGACTCAATAATAAAAGTATGAGAAAAAAAATTTTTTTATTTCCAATGTTTCACTTCAAAAATTTTTAAAATCATTTTTAAAATTTTGAATAAAATTTAAAAAAAACCATTGACTTCAAGTTTGAATAATTAAAAAAAATATTAATTCCATTTATACATAAAAAAATTTTTTTCGTTTTTTTGTGTTTACTTAAATACATATAAAAGTTTTTTTTTCAGCAGACAAAAGTTCTTTTGCATATGTAAAGTATTACATGCATGTTTGTATACATAATTGTATGTTATGCTCTGTTCTGTTCAATAATAATACATTATTAAAGGATTACTACATTAATGATAAGTAGTTCAATAACTGAGTTAAACTAATTTGCTACCGAGAAAACTACAGAAATGCTTCATGGCTCTTTATACAAACATAAAGACAAATCTCGTGTATCTGCGTCAAAAGTTTGTATGAGATGCAAACAAACACATGGCAATGTGCCCATAAAGTCCTTCCATATTATCCCCTCTGTTCATTTATACCACTTCATAGTATAAACACAAACGTATATACACTATGTAGTATAAGTATGTACATATGTTTGTACATAAAATATTAATTAACTTAGTAAGACATGGCAAAACACTAATTGCTTGTACGCTTCCGCTATTAACGTTTAACGATAATTATAAACATGACTTGTACTAAGTACAACGCAACAACAAAAAACCAGAAGTCAGCCATAATTTCTATGTATATTTTGGTATTTTTAAATGGAATGGGTAGTCAGTTGGTAAGCAGGCAATCAGGCAGGCAGGCAATCAGACAGGCAGGCTGGCTGGCTAGCAAGTATGTATATCCAATCCTAGTAATATGACATTTTGAATGAAACCAACAAAATATAAATAAAATTCAAAGATATGCAATAATAACAATAATAGTAATATTACGTAAATATTTAGAATCAACAAATATGTGCTTAATTTTAATTTACATTCGTGCTGTTTTATAACAAATATACATATCTAAATTGCTCAAAAATAAATTGACATGATGTTTTAAGGATTTAACCCATACAAATACTAACGTACAGAAAAGCTGTCGTGCTCTTTCATAAACTAAAGTGTTTGTATGTAGGAGCGTTATTACTAAGAAGGTTTTATATACTTGATATGCTGATAAATAAATCTTTGAAAACTTTAAATTTTCTTAAAAGCTTAAGTCTTATATTAACCCTCTATAACTCAACATCTTCAAATTACATACTATTAATGCATTCGCATAGATGTACAAATTTAAAAAACAAGTTTTGTCAAAAATTTTTAAGTTTTAATTAAAAATGAACAATTTTATAAAAAAGGAGTGTAGCTTACAGGCAACAACGAGCTACAGTAATCAAAAAAAGGCAAAAAGTTATAAAAAAAAGCGTAACGTAAAAATTTTTGGATTTTTAAGAATTCACATTATTATATTTATTTATTTTTCTTCTAAAATCAGCTAGAGAAAAGTTTTGAAATAATTTTTTGTTTTAGTGTAGCATAAAGCAACGCCGCACTTCTCACACACTGTATGAGTAGCCGATTTGATCCTGGCGGACTGCTGCGGAGGCACGTGTTGCGCAGGTCCTCTATGTTCCTTTGCTTGGACCTCATCTTCCAAAAATTGACGTGTTATCGAGTTTCGCCAACTTCCAAGCGAAAATTTTCGAATGACATAATAGTCTTGGCCGGTATCTTTTTATATTTGAATGCCCTTTTGAAGAGCAGCCAGGAGTTTGACATTTTAAGGTCCAAGTAAAGGTAAAGCATGCACAGCTGCTAACGTTTGCTCCTCAATTTTATCTTGTAGGTGACCATTATACTATCAATAAAAACAACCCCACCCATATGTTGGTTATACTCAACTATAAAATGTGGTCGAGGGATTGTAATGTCCCTTGAATTTTGTTTGCCATATCAAAGGATATTAGACACAGCATTTTAACCTGCATAGGTGGAAGGTAATTTAACTATTTTGTTGTCCTTCCATACAACCATTGACACGTCTATACCGCCGACATTAGCTACATACTCTTCTGAAAATCCCCAATCTTTTTTTTTATGTATTAAAAACCAGCACTCAGTGGATGGCCCCTAAACATGCATTGCATTGTGTTCGTATCAGAAAAATAGCTCATGGGAAGAAGGATAAAGGGAGTAGTGGTTGTGGACATTTGATTTAAATTTCTCGATATTTACTGTGACAGGAAAGACATCTTTAGGAAGTTTATTCCACATGCGAACTGTGCGACCGAAAAAGGAATTCTCCCTGTAATGGGTGGTGCAATTCACTGGCCAGTCGACTACGTATGGGTGAGCTCTTCTAGAAAAACGTGTATCACGCAAAAATTTTCTGGTTTCGGGAACAAGTTCCCTGATTTCCACAGAGCACATTCCATTATAGTATCGATAGAACAGCGAAACACACCCCACATCACGAAGGTTTTCGAGTGAATCAAGACGGTTAGATACCGCAACGTCGCTGATGAGTATCTTCGCTGGTTCCTGTACGCGTTCTAGTAGCCCCAAAATAGACTTTGAGGTACCAGCCCATACATGAGAGTTGTATTCCATTTTTGGTCGGATAAAGGTGGTATAAATATTGAGAAGATCAGATGGTGTAAAGTAATTCCTTCACCGCTTAAGGAAACCAAGACATTTCGATGCTTCTTTCGACACAAGAAAAATGTGTTCCGTCCAGCGGATATCGCACTGGATTTTCATGCCCAGAACATCAAGAATCTCTGTCTTTTCAATACTTACAACATCCATTAATACAGACGAGGCAGCATCGTCCATTGTGCATTTATGTGTCAAATGGCAACATTGGGTTTTACGGGCATTAATATCGACCCTATTCGCACGGCCCCATTTGGAGATTGCCATCCGGTCGCGGTAAATTGAAACATTCATACTCTGCCTCCTAGCTCCTATCTCCAAAGAGCTAGACCTATGGTCAAACGAGTATGAATGGCATATGCTGCTTTCGTCTGCAAAGGAATAAATAGGATTCGAAGTTTGACATAGAAGGTCATTCAGAAAGATAAGAAATAAATTATGAGAGAGGACGGAGACTTGTGGTACCCCTGAATTGATTTTGAACTCGTTGGAAGAGATCCCATCTATAACAACACAAATAGTGTGATCTCTGAGAAAACTTGATATAATTCGAGAAAATTTTTCACCGACACCAAAAGCAATAAGTTTAGATAAAAGCGCACAGTGCCAGACCCTATCGAATGCCTTAGATATGTCCAGAGCCACCACTTTACTTTCGCCAAAATGATGAATTGAGGTACACCATTTTTCTGCCAGAAAGGCCAATATGTCCCCCGTAGAGCGTCCTCTACGAAAGCCATACTGGCAGCCGCTTAACAAACCGTTTATCTCCAGATAGTTAACCAGGCGGTAGTTAACCATACTCTCCATAACCTTGGAGATCGCTGAACAAATTACTATTTGTCGGTAATTTTTAGGGTTTTCAGCCTTTCCATTTTTTGGGATCGGCGTAACATAAGCTACTTTCCAGCACATCGGAAACTTGCCATCAGGTATTTAATTTCTTCTGATAGTATCTAGCCCAAAAATACCTTCTTTAGCAAGGTATTCCAAAAGATACAACGATGTAAAGTAGATTTAAAAGTAGAATTTGATATTTTGACGTCGAGGAATTAAGGCCACAGTCGCACTAAAACGTTGAAGGAAGCTCCTAAATACGGCTCTGCAGCTCTAACTATATTTTCTTTACCTGATTCTATCTCGGCCCTATAAGGGTATGTATCAGTTTGTTATTTCGTTTGTAATTTCTGTATTATCCATCTGCGACCCCATAAATCATATATATTCTGGATCCTTGTTGATAGGGAAATTGATATAGCCATGCCCATCTGTTGAAATCAAGTGTCTGGAGTCAAATAAAAAGATACGGACCAGGTTTTGGAGTCAAACTGTTAGAAATATCACGCAAACAATTGCTTTTTAAAATCAGCAAAGTCGTTTCACTATTGACTGAGATATAAGTGAAAACCCAAAGTAACCCATTTTTTTAGCACAAAATCCGTGCATAAATCCCTATAAATCTCAGTAAATATAGTCATTCTTGCCACAAAACTTGGCACGGGTAGTTTGAAAACAGGGACCTAAATTAGAATCAGGGGAAGTAGTATTTTTCTTATAATTGCACAAATTTTATGAAATATTTCATGCACGTAATCTTAGAAACTATAACAGCTATCGACCTCAAATGTTCTACAAAAAGTAATTGGATAAAGAGAACTACGCTTTCAATAAAAAATTGTTTGGGTAGAGGCAGGGGAAGGGGTAACTCCCATTCAAATTAACAATTTTTATGAAATATTCGATACGCTATATATAAGACACTATAACATCTATCGACTTTTAATGTTCTAAAATAGTTAATGATCAAATAATTCATACATTTTGGAAAACAAGTTGGAGAGGAGCATGGGGCCTAGAACATCCCATAAAAATTAACAACTTTTTTTTACCTTTTAATACAAATTTTATTTTTGCCCCTTTTAATTTTTTTTTTTTGCTTTTGCTTGGTATATATAGCCTTTTCATTTAGACATTGTTGTCTCAATCTGCCTACAACAGGTTGTTTCACCTACTTTTTAAGATTTCATACGCTGAAGAATATTCGCCTGAATAAGCCTGCCAGATATACACAATCTTCAACTCTAAATCACATAAATTTATTTTGATTTGTTTTCGAAATTCATCTGCTGCCTTTCGCGTTCACTAAGCTCTTTCATTAACTGCAATATATTTTACTACTTATCATGAAGTAATCGAATGCAGACTTGTTTCTGTTAGATTTACAGGGCAGTCGAGCTGAACCTGTTGCACTTATTTTGCATATCAAAAGCATCTCAATGCCATCCGCTGTTACGTTTTTCTTAGTGATTTGATATAACTCTTTGTATATGTATCTTGACAACGATCCTGTACGCCAAATCTAACCACGGTTAAAAAGGCTAGTTTGATAAAAAAAATTATGCCTAATATTTCTATTACATTTTTTAATTTTTTACTGGTTACTTTTTCAGCAATTTGTTGGTATAAACAGTTTTGGTTTTAATCTCTCTTTGGCACATTTTCCAGGATATTTTTATCAGAAATCTGTGCTTAGTTTAAAAGGATCAATCATGTTCGACGCAGATTGTGCTGATCCCTATAAGTCTTAAAAATAACGGACTTAAGTAAGACTTTCCATGAGTTTAAAAGACTAACAAATTCTATTAAAGGTTACTAAATGTCTGCCTAATTTCAACCTTTTTTCGTTGATAATATTTTCATTTGCTCTGGTTAATCGGCAAAAAACAGGATTTTGGAGAAAATAACTTTCTGCTACTGTGTTGAAGGTACATTTCATAAGGTTTCTTACTTTACGTATTTAAGAAAGCTTAACTTAATCTGAATATATCTGAAAGAATTTAAAGTTTATTCTGGACTTTTTAAATTTTTTCTGCTTTATTTTAAAGTTTGTCAAGCTCAAATTAACAGCAACAGTCTTGTTCAAACTTATTTCTTTAATTAGTAAAATCTTATTCCGTTTCTAGCATTCTGTTAACTTGTCAAATAAGACAATGTACTTAAGTTGTTGCTCAATTCATTTTTTATTCGTTCCAAAGGAAAATTTAAAATTCTTTAGCCAAAAGAAAAACTTAATTAAAGTTGTTGGCGATGAATTAATTTTAAGTGCGTGTGACCAATAACAAAAAGTTTAACAACAGCGGAATGCAGAGTGCCTTCCATTTCAAGTTGTATTCAAACATATGGCTTCAATGAAGGCAGACCTTTTTTAAAGGAATTTAAGAAAAAAATATAATTATAAATTAGTTTTAATTACTTGTTGTTGTTGTTGGTGGTGGCATGGTTTGTGACTTCATTTAACATTTCTCTCGTGTATTACAGCAACAGCAGCAACTGCCTCCAATAATTAAACATAAAGCAAGCATTTACAAATATCAAGCCGTAAAAGTGACTATAATTTAAAAGAAAATCGTATGCCTTTCTGCTTTTGTACTACACAAGATAGACAATTAAAATAAAATGTGTGGAGTTAGAAAAATTATAGGCAAAAAGAACATACTTGTAAAACCACAACTTGCTTACAAACAGAAACAAAAAAATTTAAATAATTTAAGGATCTTAACACAAAATAACGTGCAGCGGGAATAAAGAAATGGAAAAAACTTAAAATTGGTGGAATCCGGCAACCACGAGAAACGTGCCAAATAACAACAACCCTTTACTCAAGGGCACAACTTAGGTTTATATTACTTAGTTTTGCTTGGTTTGGTTTAAACAACTCTCAAATCATTTGCTACTGTTAATAACATTTAAAATAATATGCTCGTTTTGAGCTGCAACTCAGGTGGCAAACCGAAAGAAGCTCATGAACATATTACCAAAGTTTACTTTATTCTCTTTTTAAAGCTTACTTTGTGTTCTTTGTGTTCATAGAAAAAACTGGGAGTTTCCGTTAAATGAAACATAATTTTATATCAATTATAAAACAACACGAAGTAAATAAAAATATTTTTATTTGCACATACATATATTTATATGCATGTTCATCTTGTGCGATATACACATACACAACACAATTAAAAAAAAAACGAAAAATAATGGTAGCATATGCATAGGGGTTTAGTTTGTGTGTGTGAACGCTTTTGTGCCTTAAAAATGAACATGCCTGTTCTAATTGACATTTCGGGGCGAAATTATTGCTAATTATTTTTAACAGTTTAATTCAAACATAACGTTTTCAAATAAATTTTATTTAATTCTTGATTTTAGGAAAAAAACAAATTTCATATTTTCTAGAACCTTAAGATAATTTATCTTAGACTTCATTTTACCAGATTTCTTTAATTAAGTTTTGATGTGCCCTTAAAAGTTTATTTTTATTATCGCAGACGACATTAATTTTTGTTTGTCTTTAAAATAAGCACATTTTTCTTTTATTGGTTCTCCCCAGACATTTCAATGCGTAAAAATTAAAAACAAATAACAGCTGTTGCGTTTTGATTTCTGTTGCAGAAATTTTACTTTTATTTAATGTCGTCTTTCTTGCATCTTTAAGGGGTTTAAAGTGGGAAAGTTATTTTCTTGACTTTTTCTTATATGACTACCCTGGGGTTTTGGCTGAAACATTTCTTCAATGTTTAATGAATAAATGTTGCTTTCCATAATAAATCGCCAAACGTTTGACTGTACAAAGTCATAATTTTGTGAACCTTGTGGCATGTTATACCGTTTTTTCGGAAACCTTTCACAGACAAATGGTTTGCAATGGCATGAGGATTTATAAAACATTTGCCTGAAGCCTTCACCATTTACAATTGGGCGTTGCCACAGATTTCAGATTAAAGGGCAAACTGGCCGGTGACCTCTTTAGCAATTATTTGGGAAATAAAATAGAGACTCAAAGACCTCATGACGGTTTTGTTTTTCCAAAAACCGAAACATTAAAATAGCAGCTAATTTTTAGAATTTTAGTACTTTTAAATTAACTTTCAAAATATCTGAATTTATTTTTAAATTATTGAACCAACTTTTTTTGAAACCAATCATAAGCTTTCCGGATAAATAGGAACGGAAACACTGAGTATATCCTTTTTGTTTAATTATATGTTTTCTAAAACAGACTTTAGAGTAAAATTTATGGACAAAACGCTTAATTAAAAATACTTGTTTATGTATTTATAGTTGGTAATTACTCTTCTAACAACGTCTATTTTAAAAATCAATTGGGCAATACAAAAGGAAGATTTAACTTATCAAGTATAATACTATTTTCTTGTCTTAAGATTGTCCCCGTTTGGAAAAAAATGTTCAACTAGTCACTTCTTTTAAGACAGTAATTCAAAGAAGTTTTGAATTATTTTGTGGCCAAAACTTATCTACTTTTGTATCGTATCGTATCTTTATACTTTTTACATATTAAGGTATTAACATTTTAACATTAAAATTTACAATGACTTTAAACATCATGAAGTTAAGATGTTGAAAATAATCTAAGCTATTTTTGTAAAATGTGTACTATCAACTAGTAGAGCATAAGTAGTCACTAATGAGATACTTTTATCCAAAACTTCAAATTGTAAGGAAAGTATGCATCTTAAAAAAAATTAATACAAGTTTGCCACAAAATCAACTTAGACAGTAACAGGATACAAAAATCTGTTTATGCTTTAACACTGTTTTGACACATAAACCCACATATCGCTTGCTCAATATTATAAGGATGTATGACCAAACTCACAATATATGTTGCAAGATGTTTCGAGCGAGCGGATTAGGTTGTGTTTCCAGTTTATTTAAATACTTGTTCTTATAATTCAAGGTTTCGCATTTAACTTGTGAAACTTGTAGATCCTTGTGTATCTTGCTGCTTTAAATATACCAAGGAGCACCAGTAATCATTCTTAGGATTTTGTTTTGATGGCGTTGAATTTGTTCTATGTTGGATGCGGAAGCAGTGCCGATTTGTAGAGTAGAAGCTTACAATCAAGATGAAGCACAGAGTTTCTGCCGATTACCCAATGGATTTGCGCAGCTTTAAGTTTCATTTGCGTCAACTTCGCATCTATATGAGGCTTCCATGTGAGGCGGCGATCCATGTAAATATCAAGATATTCTGTCTCGGATGGTTGAGGCATCATGTGGTTGTTTTTAGTGATTGGAGGGGAAGTTTTCTTGCGTAAGATGAAATTTACGTGAGTACGTTTTAGTTCATTTATTTTGATTCCCCATAACTTTACCTGTAAAATGATGCAGGAAATACTATATCGAATCGATTCAACTGGTGAAATCCCAGAAATTGCCTTTTTCTACACAATCCATCAAAAGATCTGATTGCTCGCATGAAGGACACGTCAGCTTATAACCTCGCTCAATTCAGGTCTTACAGTTTCAGGGTTATTCTAGACATAACATTAATGCCAGCAATAACCATTTGAAATGCCGCCCAGTGAAAGCTAATGTCTAATGTATTAAATGCTTTTGTTCTTATGATCTGGTATGAGAATCAAAAGTATTTAGTAAAATTGTAATTTATTTATCAATTAGTGGTCGAATATTTAATTTTTTTATAGATTAC
The DNA here is from genome assembly GCA_963583895.1 of Melanophora roralis. Lineage (NCBI taxonomy): Eukaryota > Metazoa > Arthropoda > Insecta > Diptera > Rhinophoridae > Melanophora > Melanophora roralis. The sequence continues at coordinate 21,651,687 of OY757191.1, forward strand.
TCATTTCAAAGTTCTCCATATAACTCTTAAGCAGTCCTGAATTCCCTACAGAGATGTATGCAAAGAGGCATCTGTGGCAAGTCAACTTGTCACACCAAAAGTCAGAGTTGGCTGTGTGTAGCTAATACCCACTGATTCGTTTATACAAGCGCGCATGTCTGTGCGTAGCCAAGAAACTGTCGGCAAACTGAAGAAAAAGGGAGTTAGTTAGCAGTCAGCCTGGCTAGAAATTTTAGAACTTCCCAAATAATAATCTTCAAGCATGCTAGCCAGGAAACAGGAATGCCCCAAACACATTCTTCTTCTCTAGTGATGCACGGGTAGCTGCTTGGCGAGGAGTTCGAGAAATCCCCAAGTAGTTTTCCCCACCCACGCGTTAACAGCCAATACTGAAAAGGGGTCTTACGAACTCACCACTTAAGCACGCCCCTAGTAGTGTCTTATTAGTCCTTAATATATTATGTGGTACCAATACCCTCTGCGTCAGTTTTTACCAGTGTACTGCGTTTCGGTCGGTGCCAGTGTTCTCCGGGAGCGACGCATTATCGGCCAAGCTGCCGTCCGTAAACAGAAATGAAAAGCTTCCCTGCAGGAAATGGGTTTCAATTGGTCGGCGTACTCGTTTTGTTACAGGTCGTGATTGGTTAAAAAGGCACATTTCAACTGGGTAAAAGGTGTTAAAGAGGTTAAGGGAAAAAAAGAAGTACTGGTCCCTACACATAAACATATGTCTGTTTATATATATACACACGTGTTAATACAAACAAAGTAAATTGAACAGGATATTTAACAATAAATGTTAAATTTGCTTATAAAGGATTGGCCTGCAATCCGTTCTGATGTGTTACTTTTGAACCAATTGCCCTGTTCAATGACAACGCAATGTAAAAGTAACAGGTTTTTTTCATAAAAAGTGCAAAAACTAGAACCAGTACCTACCCTAAGGAACCGCTCACTTAATTAGTCTTGGACCAGTCCACTTCTCCGTAGGGTTCGTTTGTCTAAATAGTCCAGAATAAAAAATATAAAACAGCAGGAGGGATGGGGGGAGTATGAAGCAATAAATTTTGTTTTTAGCAAATGTTATAAACTTTAGTTTGGTTTTCCATTTAAAATATTCCATTTTAATTAAGAAACAATTTAATTTTAGTTTTTTTGCAAAAATTTTAAACAGCTGTTGTATTAATAGGGGTAGTTTTAAGAAATCTAAAGTTCATTGCAGCCAAACATTGCACACGACATTATTTTTCTTCAAATACAGTTTTTTCTCATTGTTCTTCTGACGGTTCCTCCCCCTTTGGCAAATTACAATATTTTATATTTTTTTTCATTTTTAATATTTACTTAACTGGTAGTCACTTTGTTAAAATTATGTTAATAAGTTACAGTATTTTGCCTTTTGCTCTGAGCTTTTTGTTATTTTCTTCTGTTCTTTTTTTAAATAATAAAAAACCCCACCAACAAAAATTTACATGATAATATTTATGATAGATTTTTTTAAATGTATATGTTTACTCAAATATTATGTATTTCTTTGCTCTGTGCAACAAGAAAACAACAGTGAAGCATTTGAAGAAGAACGGCAACGACTTTTTTAAGCACAACAGATCCAGATTATTCTAAGGATATCTTTTTTATAAATTTTTATTTTTAAAAGTTTGTCAATTACTTACAAGTTATTATACTTAACATATTTTTGTAGGGTGCTAAGGCCTTTATTTAAAACAACTTTTAGATTATTTCATTTATACAAAAAATATTCAAATTAAAAAAACAAATGCAAATCATTTTGATTACCTAACCAGGCGCCAGTCTAACAAGAAATTTTGCTTTGGTTTTCTCTTTGTCCTTAAATTTCCTTAAAATTTACATTAACTGTCTATGATTGGACCATATTTAAATAAGTATAAATGTACCAGTTAAGAAACAAAAGAAAAAAATATAACTTAGATATATAGATTCTGGAATTTGTGTAATTTTTTGTGGATGAATTTAAAAAAATTTAGATCAATTAAATTTAGGTAAATTTAAAAAATTGCAAAGAAACATAACTTATCTACAAATTTATAGTGAGACTTGCTGAAAACACACATTTATTACCCAGTTGCATACATTATGACATTTTGCAGGATCCTCTATTGCCAATAAAGGATCAGTATCAGTTCAAATTTTAGATAATGAATTTATCGGACAGTTAAGCTGCCATCCTAAAATCAGTTTGCCTTGCAGTTCAAACCTCAACGCTTTCAGTTTTGGCAATGTTTTCTGTTATACATCCATCAAACTCCAAACAGGCAGCAAAGAATCTGTGAACAATTTAAAATATCGTAGTGCAAAGCAAACTGCGTTTAGGGCAACAGCCTCACACAGACAAGTGGAACAATAGGGTAACAATTTAATTCTGATTCAAAACCAGTAATTTTTTTTTTGTTTTTTTTTATAAGGAATAGGGTATATTAAGTTTATGTAGTGTGAGAGCCAGCTTTAGATATAGCAACCTACTTGAAATCACCTTCTGAATCAGTTGAAGTATGTCCGTTTTTCTTTTTGTCTGGGTTTTTTGACATTTTTAACAAGTAGAGGCATATAATTAAGGCCAATTGAAAAATGTACGCTCAACTTAGGTACGATAATTAGAATAAAGACAGAGATAAAAAGACAGAGAATTCAGTCAAGCCTAAATAACTTGACAAACTACGCCGTTCAAAGGAAGAGAAGCTGAAGTGTAGAGTCTATGGCGGGAATTGAACCCGCGACCCATAGATTGGCAGACTAGCGCACTTGCTCGCTGGTTTATTGGGGAACAAACGAATACTGTTGCTTTAAAAAATGCGTTTAAATCGGTTTAGTATTAAATAATTTTTGTTCCCTTTTTAAAATAACAAAAAAACATTTTAATGGAAAATCATTAAAATGTTGCAAAATTTATCCTTTGGTATGCTGATATCAAATATTCAGAATAAAATAAATATTTTAGGCGTTCGAACACATTTGCATGTCTGTATGCCCTTGCCCTTAATCTTTATTTGACTTTAAAATAAATGATAACGTTGCCGTTAAAAAATGCTACATGTTTTTGTTTTTTTGATATCAAAGGGTTAAATTCTGCCCTGTTAATAGGAGCAAGCAATTTATTATAACCTTCACATAGTGATAAGATTATATATCTATTTGACATGCCTTTTAAAATTTCTCTAATATCCGTTTATGATCCCATAAAGTATGTATATTCTTCATTCCTATAGATAGGGAAATCGATTTAGCCCTGTCCATCTATCCGTCTGTTGAAATCGAGTTTTCGGAATTAATTAATTTGCCATGAGTTAATTTTCATGTTAAACCACTTTAAATATCCCTGAAATAGTTTCCATTTAAGACCATCAAAAGCGTTTAACTACGGACCGACACATGGGCTTAATACAGGGTGTCCGCCGGTAAGGTATACTACTATGTTTGTTTATAATTTTTGATTCAATTAAAGAGAATAAATGCAATGTTGATAATTTTTTTAATTAATGTTGGCAATTATGTATGAAATACAATATCTGTAAGTCTCACAATTGCGAGCCGTTTTGAAAATATTTTCATAACATTCTCACACACGCGGTATTTAAATAATTTCGTTAGTCCCCATTCGCACTTTGCAAGAAAATAAGACTGCTTATTTTCTTATTCTTCTTTGAACTCTCATTGGCGTTCGCACGGCTTAAGTCTTATTGCTGGTTTTTTTACATTTTCTTTTGTCCATCAAATTTAAGCAGCTGAATTGCAAGTACAAGCAAGTCTGTACTCATTCAATTTCCCCTCACCCCGTTGTCTACAGCCTAATCAGCTTAGCTTATTTTCTTGCATAGTGCAAATGGGGACTTATAAATATTTTGTTTGAGTTGTTTCCGCGTTTCTGGTTTCTTTGAATAAACCTTGTTTTTCAGATATCCCTACAAAAAGAAGTCCGGAGCAGTCAACAGAGGTGAGCGTGGAGGCCAATCAGCATCGCCATATCTAAATAACTTGTTGTGAAAAGAGGTCTCGTAGGATTTCCATTGTAAGCCTTGCTGTATGCTTTGTGGAACCGCTTTGTTGATACCACATGTTAACCAAGCCCAAAGCATGCAGTTGTGGCACTTAAAATTTTTCAACCATATCATGATATCGCTCCCCATTGACTTTTACCGTTACGCCGTTTTTAGTCACAGAAAAGTAATGCCCAACGATTCCTCCTGACCAAATTGTACACCAGACTGTTGCTTTTAATGGATGCAAAGGCGACTGATGAATAATTTGAGGGTTTTCCAACGCTCAAATCCGAATTCTCTAACTATTTAAATGTCCGTTTAATTAAAAATGTGCCTCGTCACTCATTATTATTGTTTCATTCAAATCGGGTTTGTCATGGGCAAGCTGTAACACCCTATTGGCATATGTACGGCAGCGTAAATGGTCGTCTGAAAGAAATTTTTGTGACAACTGAATCTTAAATGGAAACAAATCCAAGCCCTTGTGCAAAATGGTGGCCAAAGTTGTTCTTTGAAGACTAAGCACGGCGCCAAATTGAATTGATTTGGCTACGATGGTGACCACCGAGTTCAAGGACACAAGAAAATAATTTTATTATAACATTATCAGTTCAAAAACAACCCGAGTGTTCCAAGATACCAATGTCAAATATATCGCTCTTACTTGTTTTTGCTATCAAAAATTGTTCAATAGTAGTGACTAAAAGTTGTATACTTTAAAAAGTTTCATGTAGTTTTATTGGTAGAAAATTTAAAAAGCTAATATGATATCGCCTAATATGATATATGGTTCATATGTGACATCAAACAAAACTTTGTTACTCTCATTAACGATTTGAATTTTTCTAGTTTTTTCGTAAAGAATGTAGGAATGTGCTTGTCAGAACCTTATCTTAACTTAAAATAAATTTTAACAGCTCTGCTTTTATTGTCTTTTTTAAATTTATTTGAAGGTTTTACTCTTAAGTTACACCATACGCTAGTTTTGGTAAACATTTGTATAGAATTTTTGTGCTAAATCATTTTACATATTTTAATTACGTTTTAAAAATCATTATAACACATGTGCAAGTAGGCAAACGCTTTCACTTATTTTTTACATCCCTGCCACTTGTAATAACTTGGTGACTTTTCTTTTGTGCGCAGTGTGAAAGAGCAGTATTTGGGACAGAGCATAATTAGCAATTAAATCGTTTGTTTGTCCTTATAAACCCTCAATTGACTTTATTTGTTTACGGTAATAAAGATATATTTATTATCTCTAGTGTGTAAGAATTATTTTCTACCTTTCGGCTTATAGTGTAGGCTGTCCCAAAATAAATAAAAGGCTTTATATTATCGACGCTTGACTGGGGAATAATTGACCAACTTTTAGGAAATTGTTTTTGAATTAATCTTATAAATTTTACTGGCTAACGAATGAAGGGTGGACCCTTTATTGGAAGGACAAATCGCAACACCTTCATTTTGTAGCTACAGTTAATATTATGGTTCATATATATTAAAGTAATTACATTTTAAACGAGGTTTGAAATCTTTGAATCGTTAGAAATTTAGACAAATTTGAGTGAAATTAGAGCTATGGACAGCCAGGGAGATGATACTTGAAGTTTTGGGTAGACAATTGTAAGAAAATATATATTTTAGTGATTACGAAAATTTTTTTAAAGTTTTATTCAAAAAAAAAAAAATAAGAAAGCGGGATATATTTTAAGTTTTCCTTCTTAAATAAACTGGAATATTGAATTGTCTGCTTATCTCAGAATCACCCATATATACTGTTTTTTTGCTTCTACTTGCTTTTTTTAATGCCCTTGCTAGTTGTCATTGATGTTGACTTCTTATACTTTAAAAGTGATTGCAAATGCGTTTGGTAGATACTTCTTATATGTACCTTTCACACTATGGGTGGTAAAGACATAGATACTTCCATATATAATATGTATACTTCTGCTATTTTATATATGTGTGTTTGTATTTACGTATAGCTGGTGACTTGGTTAAAGTATTGTTGCTTTAACATAAATATCCTTCATAAGCATTTGTTTATTATTTTCCATGGTCGGATTGGTTGAGTGCTTATATAGTCTTAAGATGTACTTATTGCTTAAGTAATACAAAAGTAAGAACTAAACGAAGTAAGAAGTCTAACATGTTTTCTAGTAAGAAGGAAGAGAAATTCATGTTTAATTGTAAGAATGTATGTGAATACTAAACAAACAGAAAACCTTAAGAGTAAAGAGCGAATTAAAGAATTGCAATGTAACGAAGCAAATACAGTTTCGACTTAGACTAATATAACAAACTGTGGCAAGTTTCGAAAATGTTTTCCTCTCATTCTTATCTTAAACCTTCAAAAAGTTCACTAAAGTACGTGAAACCTTCTTTTTGTAAAAATTGTCTTAATAAAACAATAACTTACAATTAAAAAAATTATTTTTAAAAAAATGAATTAATTAAGTTAATTAATTAAATTAAGCAAAATATTTAACTAAACTATTCCATTTAATTTATTAAATAAATAAAGTTAAATTTACTAAGTTTAAAGTTCTACTACACACTGTACCTTACTTTTCCCTTTTAAAACATCACTGTTTTGTTGTAAGTACTTAAGTAGTCTGCAAGTGAATCCTAGTGTGTAGTTGAGAACTCACGATGCACGATAATGTGTATATGTGGGTTTTCGGTTCTATGTTCTTGATAATGTCAGCTATTTAGCTACCATAAAAAGGTAAGTAGTTTCTAAGACTATAATTGAAATTTCTTTCATAAAAAAGCATGTTGAAGTCTGAGAAACATAGAACAACGATTGTTTATTTATTATCGCGTTTATATGTTTGCATATTTAAGGAATGCATTTCATGTACATTTTTTTAAATATATTTTCTATTTTAAAACTCTTGGCTTATGGGTTTATAAGATAAGTTGTTTAAAATTTCATTTAAAATTGGTTTAATGCTTTTTTTTAAATATATTTTCATAAAATTTTTAAAAGCTTTTCCCCATTTTTAAAATAGTTATAAATAGGTTCTATTTAAATTTCTTTATATAATGTATTTAAGTCTTAAAATTATTGTTTTAAAAAGTGGTATTTTCTTTAAGTTTTTTTAAGTTTTATGTTTTTTAAATTTTATTGTTTTTCTATCTGTTTCAATAGCTTTTATGGCTAAAGCCATAAACTTCTGATTGTTTTGCTGTATTATTTGTTTCAATAAATTGTTATTGGAAAAATCATTAAAAAAACGTTTTCTTTTGTTGTTCTTGTAAAAGTTTTTAAAGAAAAGATATAAGCCGTTATTATAAATTAAAGAAAAAGTTATAATAATTTTCGATACAAAATTCCGTACTTTGATTGATATTGATTTTAATATTTGATTTTAATTTTATTTTGCTCAAAAACAAACTCATATATCAAAATTTACTCATATATTTTTTATTTAAATATTAATTAAAATTAAACCATTCTTTTGATTACTAGAATTGACGCATTAACACTTTTTTAACATTTACGATCGCTTTTATGAATACAACAGTCAAAAGGTACCAAGTACCACAATGCGTATGATTTATTTATTTTTATTGAATTTTTGTTTTCAGAATAAATCATACGCCAATGACCATTAATTCAATCGTCTATATTAGTTTGCAACAAATTAAATGTTTTTACTCATCTTACTAAGAATTAAAGCGGTTTTCTATTTTGTTTAATTAGTAAGAGATTACAACTTTTCAAACCCGCATTTAATAAATGTTATCTTTGATATTAATATGTGTTTACGTCTGTGTAAGTTCACACAAATACGTAATGATATTACAATACTCAAACATTTAGTATACTTGTAAATCATTTTGATGGTCGTTAATATGAAATACATTAAACTAAGATTAAATAGCAATCTTTATTGATTTATTGATAAAGTTAAGGAAAACTAGGGGCCAAAAATTATAACTTTGATAAATTTGTAATGGCAAAATAATAACATATAAAACATACATATTATATTTACAAATATAAAAAAATATAAATGAATATATTTCAAGAAATGTGTAATTATTTGCGGACTTTTTCTTTATTAATTACAAAGTTCGTTTCTTAACAGAGAAGTTAAAAATTTAAGATGCCCTTTTGGTGATTAATTGTGAATAATGATTAAAACAAAAAGATGCAAAATTAATGCCTAAAAATATTTATTGAAATTTTAAAAATTTTTGCATCTGAGAAGTTGAGTCCAAAAGCCGAGTTAAAAACAAAATTAAATATTCATGATATTAAAGTAGGTATTGTCCAACAATCAATAATATTTAGTCTTTTGATAACTGGTGTAGTTTGTTTTGGCTGTCTCAAGAAACCTACAATCAACCTGCGTCTGAATATTGGGTGGGAAATTTTATTAGCAAGCACGGCCCCATATTGCAGCACAGAAAATGTTACGACACTTTTAAATTTAACTTGAAAATAGGTCGAACTAAATTAAATTTTGGTATGGACATATACATACTAAGTATTTAGGGCTGCCACCTCAAGGTTCCTAAAATTAAATACTATCTCCTTTATTTTATCTTTTTTATATTTATTTGATGCGTATGTACTTTGTATGTATTTGAAAAGCATAATTTATTTAAAAATTACTTTGGGGAAACAAATCTGTGAGACCTTAGCACTAAAAACAAGGAAGTTAAGTCTACAATGAAGTCAACAAGTAAATACTTTAACACACAAGGACTTAGGAGCCAAAACGTGAAGAGCACTTAAAATACACCAGAACCCTTTAAATGTATTTCTATTTTATGCATACACTCACGCATTTTAACGTTAAAAGCAATATTGTAAGAAATGAAGTTCAAATAGTGATAGCACGTGTTTTATTAAGACAAAAAATATTAAAAAATATACAACTTATTTAAGGATTGAACACGAACAATTTGATCCCTACCTGGTTTCTAAGCATAAGTGAAAGTAAAGAGAAAATTTTTTTAAATTAAAATACATTTTAAAGCAAAATATAGTACTTGCAAGAGCTACGTTGTTATGATTTACGACTTTAAAACATATTCTTTTTAACTTTTACACTCACTGGTAATTTTATAACGCCATTTTGTACAATACTCGGGACATAATATTCTCAAAGCTGGCCAGAATTAGTTTGCCATAACCCAGAGGAGCCAACCGATAAATAAATTTTTAAAACGAGAATATATTTGAGTAATTTTTTTAAATTAATTAAATAACTATGCCGTTGAGGTAATTTTAAATACGTTTATTTTCAAAGCATTAACCAGAAATCATGCTATCCTTATTTTAGAGGGAAATTTTAGATCATCTCAGTATCAATAAGCAAAACTCGGAAATAAAAATACAATTTTTTTAGTACTTTATCATATGCTAAAGGGATTCACAGTGGGCCTAAGAGCCCTTGGTAAAGGTGGCGAATTGCACTCGTCACTACCGTTCTTAACCTAACCCAAACATATGCTATCAACTTATGGGGCAACCTTAAGAAAAAAATTATTATAGCTTTAACCATTTCCGGCTTGTGTGTCGAGAACAAAGTATTATATCTAAGTAGCTGACAACAATAAAATTGTTATTTTTTAAGGAATCCGAGGAAAAAAAATTTTTGATTTTTAGTATTAAATTTCACTTGGTTTTACCTTAAATACTTTTGGAGATCAAAACGTTTTTCAAACTTAAATCTATCTATGATAGGCTAGGCGTTCCTATATCAACACCAGCTATTCTTTGGATTCGCCCGTATTAATATTCAATTCGGCAGGATCGAAAAAGGAGATAATTTAATTATGTTTCCTCAAATTAATTTGTTCTGCATATATTGTCATTGTTTTTTTTTTCAAGTTTAAGGTCTTTATTTTTTTTAATAATTTTTATTTTAAATTCCCAATAGCAGCTTCAAGAATACGACTAAACCTTTTTAATTTAAGATTTTTTAAGACAGAATATTTTTGTTTTAATAACATAATCAAGTTAAACTTATTAACATTTGCATTTTTTAAATTGTCTTAAAAAAATGTGCAAATATTTCTCCCTCGTCATTGACAAAACAACATTTCTTCAGCATATCAGTATAATGTTGAAAGTAATTTTTATTACTTCTAATATTTAAAACATAAAGCAGATAATTATTTTAAACAGCTCTCATAGATGTACACTTTTTCTCATTATAAATGGACTTTGTTTTAATATTGGCATCCAGTATTATTCATTTAAAAGTTGTTTTGCATCTTAAGGGTACATTTCTAAGTATTCAACAAATAACAAGAAGAAGTTTAAGAGAAAATTTAAGCTAAAATGCAATTGACTAAAAAATAAGAAAAAAAAATCTACTCCAGTTTGCTTTCTTCTGTTTTGCTAAACTTTCAACTAAATAATTTATAAAATTTTAAGCACCCTACATTTCTTAAGATTTGTGGCTGACAAGACTTTAAATGAAAAAGTTGTCTTGTCATAAATTTATATTTTAAATATTGTATCTGAATATGTTTTAAATTTTTGAAAACTTTTGGAAAAATAAAATAAAAAGCATTTTTTTGTTAGTAACAATGGGCCGATTACAATAAAATCTGCAAAAATACATACCCGAAATCTTGAAACAGGATATTTTTTGAAATTTGGATGGTGCGATATATCTCAATAAGTATTGTTACTTAAGTCTTCAGGTAACAGGTTTATAATTAATTGATATTTATGATCAGGATTAATATGGCCGGAAAGGGAATAACGGACATGACACATTTCATTCAACGAAAATAGTTTTTTACTATGTTTATGTATGTCAACAATTATTATATCTAGACCCTTCACATTTCATACTGATGGTAATAATGTTAGTATGCATAGTTGAGCTTAATGTGGGCATGGCACCTCCAATAAAACAAAAATTTTATTTTTTATATACCTCACTCATTGTGCATAATTAATATTAAGATGGGCATGAAAACAATGATAGCCGTAGCACCCCCATACAATGCACTGGGTGCCACTTCGCCTTATCATCAGTATTAAACCTCACTTTTTTTCCTTTAGAAAAAAGAGTTGTAGCCTCAAGATGAATTGCTGTAAATATTAGACAATAAACTAAATAAATCTATTTTTGAAAGTATATTCAAAGTCTAATAATCACTATTGATAATAAAGTAATAACATAATGACACTTTTGTTTTATAACATACAGGCTAGAGTCTAGCAAAGTGGGCCTGGTAAAGGTAGCAATAATGAAAAGAAATATTATGTTAAAGTTTAAAATAAAATCTGCAATTTCTTGCAAAAATCAGTAGCGTAATCCCACTTGGCTTAGTCAAATAATAAAATTTTCTTTTTAATCTGATTTTGTCTTACATGAATGTCAATGAATACTAAAACTGATTATAGAAATACAAACATATTAGAGTAAAAAATTAAATTAAGTAAAAACTAACTATAATTATCTTTAAAGCAACGAAAAAGGAACGAATATTCATTGAAATTAATAAAAAGGAATAACTCTTGGAAATTTAAGAAAAAAGGGAAATAATAAGAGAGAAATTAATTAACTAAAGTTAAAAAATTATTATTAAAAAAATAACCATTTAGGGGAAAATCCTTAGTACTTCAGTTGTCATTTTATTATAAATTTTTTGCAATTTTTTATAGTTTATAAGAAAGATTAAAATGTAATAGATTTTTTTGCCAGGTTATCTTTTACCTAATTTATTTAGATTAACTAAAAACAGTTTTCTTTAAAATATTGGAAAAAGGAAGGGTTTAAAAGAAATACAAAACACAGATTTTTAAATTGAGTTTACCCAACAAAAAGCAAACAATAGGAAGTAAAAGTCAGTTTTAAGGTCTGTTTTTTGGAAAACGTGACACCTTGTTTTATACTTTGAGAAATTAAGGTACATAATGCCGAATCACTGTTCTTCTTACTGTTTTAAAATGTAATTTCACCTTCGGGTATATAAAACCGTTTACGAGGAATATTAGGCCTAAATCAAAAGATAATTGGGCTTCTTTCATTAGCCAAGGGTGCCAGACATCCTTTAACTTAAACGAGGTCTATTCTAACATCATCTTAAGATGAAGCACTTTTTGGACATTTGATTTTATTATGTACAAGTTCTTTGTGTTACTAATATCGAAATATATCGAAATATTAAATTAGATTATTTGAGCTAAATTATTTAAGCTTGTTAATAGAATGGTCGAAACCCCCAACCTTCTAGGTAATTATAAATAATTTATTTTCTGTCTATTTGTTAAAAATATTTTGCAGTTTAAAATTTTTTTTTTTTAGACTTAAATTTGAGAAGACATTATTAAGTGCACACTTATGCATACATGACATACTAACTCATTGAAATTTTAAAAAAGTTTCCTTTTTAAACTGGTAATAAAAAAAACATAAGAAAACGTGGATATAAGGGAGCTCAAGTATTTAAATCTTTACTTTCAACCACTCTGCCAACTTGTCAGCCAATATTTAGTTGCGTACTGTCTGCATGACTACACGGCTTTTGTGTTTTTGTGTGATTTTTGTTTATTATTGTTTTCTAAATGGTTTAGGCTAATCATCTTTGCACACATTTCTTAACATTTGTATCATAAAAAAGAAGGAACTGTTTCTCTTCCTCAGTCCTGATACTTTTACAATAAGAATTTTTTTTTCTTAAACTTTAAAAAATAAATGTAATCCTTCCAATACTAAAATAATACTTTTTCACCATTTTAAGTTGTCAATTTTTTGTGTTTTCCTTTTACGAAGAAACAAATTCTTGATTCAAATATGTTGTGGTCTTTAATTCAGAAAATACTAAAAGGTAAGGCATATGCAAAGTAAGGGCAAATTTTCTGAAACAAAAATAAAACATTAAAATATTTTTCCTTCTTGTTAAACTTGAAAGTTCTTTATTGTTTTGCTCAGTTCCTTATTGAGATCAAACTCACGCGTAATTGAAGCTTTTTGAATGTGCATTAATAAGAAAATGTACTTATCCTTATTGCACTTTGTAAACCAAATAAAGGTGTTAGGCGTCGTCTATGGAAGAATAACAAAAATTGTTAAAAATCGACCAGTTGGGAAAACACAATAAGTTCTTGGAATACATGGTTAAGGGCAAAATATAGATGTCCAGCTAGCTCATTGGTAAAGGTTCTTAACCCGGTTTCGTAGACGCTTAACACATAAAATATACTTTTTGCCTAAAAATACCAGAGTATATTTAATTTAAAACGAACACTCAGAAAACTTCAAAATTCGACCATTTTGATGGCATGGTGTTGTGCCAATTAGGTACATTTTTCCCACCCTACTGACCTATAAACCGTCAGACTCCTTGACAGAATAAATACCCTGATTTTTACTTCTGTCCCATCAATTGTCATATTTACTTAACTAGAAACATATTTTATCGTAGGCTATCCTTCCCTTTTTAGATATTAATTTAAAATTTCATTTTTTTCTTTGTCAAATTTACAAAAACAATTCAATAGTAATATTTATTATTATAAAATTAAAGCAAAATACAAAATCAAAATGTAAGTAAACTACGTATGTACATATTTCATTCATCAATAAAAAAAACAAGCAGTAAAAGAAATAGTGATAATTTAAAATAAGTCATTAATAAATTTATCTTTAATTTATGAATGAGTATGGAAAGAAAAGAAATGTGAAATCGGACTAACAATCAGACAAACAAATGATAACTTATTTATATGGAAACGAAATAGATGATTGATAAAAAAATATTTACAAAAAAAAAAGAATACTATATTTTACTCACAACCAATATATGATGTTCCATTTCATGATGTTTCGACTGTAGGGCCCAGCAATCAATTCATAATGATGGTGATAGTGTTGTTGTTGGTTACTTCTTTTTCTTATAAAAAAATAAACTTTTAGGTTACACTCAAAATATTTAGTTAGTATACCTAATTTTATATAGCAATTTAAGGTTAGATTTTAAGAAATTTTGAAAATATAATTTTTTTCTTCTCTTTTTTTTGTTTTGTTTAAAATTGAATTATAAAAGAATATTCATTAATTTAAAGGTTTCAAATCCATTAATTATTAATCCAATTATATTCAATGAGTTATACTTTATATTTTTACATTTTTACATGTTGCAAAAATTTTTCCTTTTTTTTTACCAAAATAACAGGTTATACATATTTTAATTTTAAAAAAATAAGATATATATAATAAGTTTATTTACAAAGTACAATTTTTATGTTATTCATTTAATAGGTTTAAGGCAATTCCGAATGAGTCTAATTATATAAGTAAATGTTGAATAATTTTTGTTTTATTAGAGTTATGATTGGAGTTTTGGCTAGAGCATGAAGAATTTTACTTTGGTAGTCACATGGTGATGCAGTGGAAATTCATATGGCCTGACACTTAAGACACAGCGGCTTTTGCTTCAACTCTTCAGTCACTATCGGCAATAAGGTGAAGGATAAAAATTTAAATTCACATAGATATGTAATCACTTTAAACGACTTTTTCTTCACTATAGTTTTTTTTTCTCTTATTTTAATAATAATTAATTGTTCGATTTCTTTTAGATTAGGCTAGATTAGACTTCTTCGTACTAAGATCACTTTGGCAATTGATTTGTTTCAACTCTACTTGATATTATGAAGTTAAGGGCAAAAAATAAAAAAAAAATGAATGTAATAAAAAAGGTAGAGTAAGATATAATGCTGTACTAGTAGTTCGTACATAGGGGAGGAAAAGACAAAAGATGTTTCATATACTGAATTAAAATTATTACCAAATATGGTAATGAATTTGACGATTCTATTGAGTGTAATTTACTCTCATTATATACATATGTTACAAATATATGCATCTATGTACATATATACATTAATACAAATTGAGTGGGGATAATCAACACAGGTGATAGTACAAGTAAAAATATCTAGCATGCGAGTAAAAAAAATGACAAAAATAACCCCCGTAGTATTTTGCCAAATATATGTCAATATTTAAATATTTATAAGGCCAAAAGAAAACCGTAACAAAGGTTTTGTAAAAAATGCGGTCAACTACGACCACTAATTTAAGTTGGGTTTTTATAGGTAATTAGTTACATATATATAGTGGACAACTCCCTAGATCTGTTTGGAGACCCTGTATTTATTAGCATAATATGCGTTTATTAAATGAATATTTTTATTTGTATATTTTTATATGTCCTTATATTGGTTTCAAAATGTCCTTTGTGGTAAACACGAGCATTTGTTCTAATACCAATGACTACACAACAAAAGCTTGCTTGGCATACCAATGCAGGAAAAATATTGTCGTTTTACAGTGGTATTGTTTGCGTAATATAGTAATACAATACACATATACACATATGTATTTGTAAACGTATGTGTATATGCCTGTTGCAAAAAAACGAATTTCAAACACTCTTCATTAAAGCTTAATAATTTTAAGTAAGCAAGGCAAGTCAAACAAACATTTTTTAAATTTTTAAAAAAATAGTCGATTGCTGGAAAGGCAGTAATATAATTCCAAAGGATATTATATGTTTTAAGTAAATATGATAATAAATTGGTTCCTATTAGGGTGAATCATGCGTGAAATTTATTTTAAAGTGTCATTGGCGAAAATGAGCTTAAACTTTAAGAACGAGATCCTCATATAAAAACGTGCTTCACATCAATGAATTCACACCTTTTTTTATTGGCGAAAAAACAAAGTTTAAAACCAATGAAAACTCCATCAAAATTTTGCATAAACACGTGAAATACTAAATTGTTTAAGGCAAGAGAGTCACAACAGCATTGAATAATATTTTTAATGCATTCAAATATTTTAAATTCAATATAGTTTTTCAATGCTTTTAAAATGCCTTTTTAGAAATAACTGCAAAGGACATCATAAAAACACGACTTCGTTTTAAACTACTTTAATATATTTTTGCTGGGTTGTATTTCTCCTAAGATTACAATATAATTAGGGTGACCATTCGAACTGATTTTATCAGTACCGGTACTGATTTTTCATTAAGTGTATTGGTTAAAAATTTGGGTACTTGGATGTACTCTTTTTTGAAAAAAATACTGATTGTACTTATTTTTAAAATAATTGATATCTTAATTCTTTTCCACAAAGATTTTTTAAATTATATATAAAAGGTCAACTCTTCCACTTAAAAATCGATGAACTAACGTCTAAAAGAAATAGAAAATGATTCATGTTTAATTATTAATTATTTCGCAAAAGCTAAAAATTATAACGTACGTTCATTTACGTTTTGACGAAAATTTCACACCTGTCACATTTTCTAAAAGGTAGGGGTTTTGCTTAAGCAAAAGGTATAAATAGTGTATTAAATACTTTAACAACGTGCCTTTTTTCAAATTAAAATTTTGAATTGCTTAAGCTTTGAGCAAAAAATTGAGTAAAATTGTCATACCCGTCCCAATGGAATTGCCCTTCAGTATTTTTCTATCATCAGAATGTGTGCTAAATAATTAAATTTTTTAAATCTAGTTTTCAATCATCAATCAATTCAAAGCTCCCCAAAAGTAGAAATTTTTTTTTAAATTTATTTTCTTAATCAAACATTCTCAAAAATGCGACTTGTTCTTTATGAATACCCAGATGGACAGACAGTCATATATTATTTGACTCAGAAAGTGATTTTAATTTGAGGGGAAAAAAAAGGTGCTTCTTTGACAACAACAACGTTACATTAAAAAGGTAATAATTTCAAACCGAAAACAAATGGTCGCCCTCAATATAATTCAATATTTTTTTTGACAATTTTTAAATATAACAAAATATTTTTTTTTAATAAAAAGAATCTAAGAATGTTAAGAACGACTGCACTTTTTTTTTAAGTTGATTCCATAAATTTATAGAACATTTAACTTGGCCAACACGAATTAGGTAAATTTCTTTGGTATGAATATGCATATGTTACTTAGTACGCCAACAGTTTCTAAGACTATTTTCATATTTCTTTACTATTCTTATGTCGTTGTTTTTATTATTAGAAAATTCATTGCAGTTTAAGTTTGTTTTTGGTTGCTGTTTTCGAATATGTTTATTATTGTTGTTGTGGTAGTTGAGTTTTTCAAAAGTTTAAGCAAAGAGGAAATAAAAATGAAAGGAAAAATATTAAAAACTTCAGCTGGGTTTGTTTTGCAATTTTGAGTCCTTTTACTTAACTTGTATTGATGAATGCAATACTTGCAACTTTATTTAAACAAACATATATTTCTACATATTTAAATACATATGAATGTTACATACATACGTATACGTGAAACTATATTAAAGCAAAGTTATTGATATTTATATGCATATGTATGTATGTGTAAGTGTACTTTTATGTGCTTTTTAAATGAAATGACAAACAAAATTACACCAGTTTAAGTTTAGGAAAAACGTATAGAAGTGCTTGAGGAAATAGCAAGTGAGCTTTTCCTAACCCTTGAAAACAAATAAATATTTATTTGCTTTCTTTTGGCTTTGTTAAAAATGTAAGATTTTGTTTGTGTTTCCTTTTTTCGTATTTACATAAAAACTAAATAATTTCATAGATGTTTAGAGTAAAGGGTAAAACATGTGGGCTAAAAGTGCTAGCGTATGCAAATGTCAGTTAAATAGTTCGTTAATATTTTATTTGACATTTAAGTTACTTTTATGTGTTAAGCAAAAAAACGATTGAGTATATCCGATTTTTTTTTATTTTAAATAATAAAATGTATTAAAAGGTTGGGTTGGATATTTTCGACTTGATGAACTACCTAAATTCAAACAAAAATCATATTTTTTTATATTCAAATATAGCTTTTAATTTTTAATAAATATTTTTTTTGCACACGGTATCGAAGTTTTAAAAATATAAATCTGTATTTAAAATCCTGAAAAATCTTTACATATGCACAGGCGGCACAGGCATATCTTGAGGTGGTTGCGGCATTTGCCGTTTAGTCTTTGAAGTTGATAAAAGAAAAATGTGTATAAACTAGTTATTTTACAAAAAATAAAGCCATAAAATCTTACGCGAGTGATTTGATTTTGGGCTTAGAACCCTTGCGGTGCGTCCGTTTCCCCAGGTGGAGCTTAGCGGCGAGCCTGTTTAAAAAGTGCGTTTTTTTATTTAAATTTTGGTAGATGTTTTATTGTTTACTTACTCTTAAGCGATTCCTTGGATTAAACTGGTCCTATGATTGGTAAATTTATAAATTTTTAGAAATTATCAATAAATAATTATCTACCTGTGGAACGTTACCTTCATCTGCTGCAAATGGGTCAACATTACGGCGCATTTACATATTAAAAATGGTTCTGTTGAAATTTTAATTAATTTTATTTAGTGTAAATTTTATCATAATAAAATTAAAATTTTTTTTTTCTTTAATTAAAAAATCCTTAATATAAAAAGGAAATTAACATAATTATCTGGTCTAAAAAGACCAAGTTTTTTGCTTAATGTTTTATTCCCTTTCGTATACTTTTATGAAAGCATTAGTGTGTATGTTTTCTTTCCTACTTACCCTTACATTCGATAAACGAAACTTAAACATAGAAAAAACCCCCATTATTTTCTTAAAACTTATTAAGTTTTAAAATTTTGTACAAACCTGTGGAGCGTTATAAAGAGCGTCATCATTTTGAACTATTTTCTGAAATATAAAAAAAATGTCTTTCGTTAACGTTTTTAATCACAAAACATTAAAAAATCTTTTCAAAATTACAAACTTACCATAAGTTGACTTAGACCATCAAAAGCTTTGCCTTGCGCCATATTAACTGTTTTGAAAAAAGTTATAAGTAAAAATAATTGTCAAATAAATAATGTTTCGTTTTAAATCTATTTTTGATTCAGAACAATAAACTGGAACACAAATCGATAACTGATGACCAAATAAATTATCCTGGACCTTTATTTTATGTATTTTGAAACAAATTGACAAATTTAACAATTTTAGGTTACAGAATCATGCAAACTGTGACAATTTATTATTATTATTTTTTTTTATTTTTATAATAAATAAATGCATCAGTCTTTTATTTAGCGCAGACAGGTGAGCAGCCATTCAAATTTCTAAGAGGAGAAGCCTAAAAGGGATTTACTTATCCCCTACCAAATCCTCATTATGTTCCCGCTATTGGCGCAGGAAGACTATTCTGAGGGAGGAATTACCCCCCCCCCCCCCCCCCACCATACCAAATCCAAAAAATGTTTTAAAAACAATATTTTTGTTCATGAACTTCATGCGCTTTAAGTTCTATTGAAGCTACGTT
The DNA here is from genome assembly GCA_963583895.1 of Melanophora roralis. Taxonomy (NCBI): domain Eukaryota; kingdom Metazoa; phylum Arthropoda; class Insecta; order Diptera; family Rhinophoridae; genus Melanophora; species Melanophora roralis. The sequence goes on from OY757191.1 coordinate 21,670,981, forward strand.
AATGGCACTTTCCTCAAAATAGTGCAATTTTTTAGCCTTAACGTTTAATTGTTATTATTGTCAATACATAAATGTATGAACGTATGTTCTTATTTATTTGTATGTAAAAATTGTATCAAATTGTAATAATTTTAATGTCAGTTGTTTTTGTGTAGCTAATTAATTGTTTTTTTTGTTCTAAAATATTTGTTAATGAGCCAATTTGAAATAATTTATTACACAAAGTGAAATATTGTGTATTTTGTTGCAATTTTTTTTCTAGGTTTTTATATTCCTATAAGGTCGCCCTTCCCTCCTCCGATTGAAAAATTGTAAAATTTTACAAAACAATTAATTAAATTTCGATTCAAAAGTGAGTAAATTTATAGTTTGTGCTTTTTTTTTGTGTTTTAAAGTCTAGATATTGCTAAACAATTGCAATTTTGAACTTTTTTTGAGAGAAATATATAAATATTTAATTATTTAGGGTACCTAACAAGCATAAAGTCAGACAAATAAACAGAAAAACAGGCAGACCGACTGACTGACTGACTGACAGATATACTGACATACATATACTTGAATATGCAATTTTAAAACAATTTTTTTATTTATTTAAATGTTAATTTACATAGAAATTTCACTGATGATGAGTTGTGTTCATTTTTTTATTTCTCAAACTACCCTTAGTAAAGCAATAGTTGCAAAAAAGGTTTTTTTATGCACAGATTTCTTATTCTTGTCAGCGTTACAATGTGGCGGTACTCATAGTACATAAAAGGAAATTTCCAAACTTAACTTGAATATATCCTAAAAACTTTTCTTAAACTAAAATCTTTTTGGCTAATAAAGATTAATGTTCCTTTTAGAAAATTTTTCAAAAGTACATGTCAAGTAAGTCTTCTTATGGTTACCTTATGCAAAGCAGGGGCAGCTATTAAAGAAATCGCTGTAAGAGATAAATCCCTCTTAAGAATTGCTCTCATCGAAACTGAAAAATTCTACAATGCAACAAATCAAGAATTTTTAAAACATACAAAATATAGAGAGGGTAAATTTAATTTGGCTATCAAAAGGGAGCTGAAGAGTTGCTGATAGTTTTTTATGGTACTCAATAATTTTGCAAAGCTGTGGACCCTTTGAGAAGTAATGTCATTAGTTTTTGTTTAAAAGTTAAAACCATATTCAGCAATATTATATTGCACCAAAGACTCCATTTAGTAAACATTTTTATATACTTTTTGAAAAAAATATTTTTTCGACACTTTTTTATACTTTAATATGGAAATTTTTTTAAATTTTCTTGAACTTTAAAATTAAAAAATTTAAAAAGTCTAGAAAATATTTTTTCTTTTATTATTAAAAGGTTTCTTAAATAGGGTAGAAGGTACAACATATGTACATTTTGGCGATATAATCAAATCTAAAGCAGCCTTTTTAAAAAACTTGTGATAATTTTTAAAGGGCGCCCTGATTTTGCTAAAACTTTGAAGCCCAAAAAGAAAGAATTTTCACCTATTTCGCCAAGTTAAATAAAGTGATTTGTTCCTTCTGTTAGTAGAATTGAAACCTTAGTATCCCGATTGTGTACATTTTTCACTTTTGCCAAGTTTAGTTAGGATTTAGAAGCACCTGTTACTGAAGAAACTCATTAACAGACTGTCTTTAGAAATTTATGGAATCTTTTGTGTTTTTCTTTAATTTAGCTTAAAATTAAGGCAGTCTGAACTTTTCAATCTCTTTTTATAGCAGACAAAACTTTTTTGGTATCGATGGAAAGAACTTTGATGTCTCTAATGTGACGGTAAGTAGAAGGATGATGTTCAGCGGTTATTTCTCCAAGTTCAGTAACGTTTCTAATGCAGTCATATATTTCTTCAGAAGTATTGATTGATAGGTTTTGGCCGCAATGGGTTTTGATATATTCTATATTTAGTCTGTCGTCTCTTTGTTGTAACCAGACAGGGAATTATACAAAGTACAAAGTGATCTCTCATTTTTGAAAACCTAAGCCAATCAAAAACTAAGGCAATCACAAGGTCCTAGAAAAGTTTTAAATTTAACAACAAACAAATCTTTCCTTTTTCTTAAAAAAAAACAAGTAAGAGCACTATATTTGGACGTGCCAAATCTTATATACCCTTCACATTGGTCTTTTATTATGCCCAGCTATCTTTACTAGCGTAGTTATTTTGAAATGCAAATAATAAAATAAAAATACATTTAAAGTCCATAGAAAAATTAACAAAATTTTAACGCTCGTATGAATAATAGAAATAGATAAAGAAGGTTTGAGGTCAAGAGTTATAAAAGTTTCGACATTATTGTGTTAAAAATTGTTAATTTTCATGGGATATTCTAGTCCCCCTGATCCTCCCCAACTTTTTTTCTAAAATGTATGAATTATTTGATTACTAATTTTTGTAGAACATTTGAAGTCGATTTCTGTTATAGTTTCCTAGATATAGCGTATCAAAAATTTTATAAAAGTCGTCAATTTGCATGGGAGCTACCCCCTTCACTGGCCCTACCCAAAAAACTTTTTTTCCGAGGTGTAGGTCTTATCATCCAATTTATTTTTGTAGAACACTAGAAGTCAATCGCTCAAAATAAAGAGCGTTTCGAAAATTTCATAAATATTGTAAATTTGTATGGGAGAAAGCCCTTCCCCTGCTCCCCCAAAAAAATTTTTTCTCAAAGTTTAGGCCTTTTTGTCCAATTACTCTCTGTAGAAGGTTAAAAGTCGATAAATGTTATAGTTTCCGAATATATAACGTATCAAAAATTTAGTTACAAATGTTATTTTCATAGGAGCTTTCCTTTGTCCTCCACCCAAAAAATTGTTTCTCCAAATTGTAGATCTTATTGTACAATTAATCTTTGTACAACATTTTAAGTCGACAGCTGTTCTAGTTTCTAGGATTAAGCGCATGAAATATTTCACAAACTTGTGCAAGTGTAGGGGAAATACCACTTCCCCTGATCCTATCTGTAAAAAATTTTTCCTTTATTTAGGTTCCTATTTTCAGAGTATCCGTGCCAAGTTTTGTGGCAAGAATGACTATATTCACTGAGATATATAGGAATGTATGCACGGATTTTGTCCTAAAAACGGGTTATTTTGGGGTTTCGCTTCTATCTGGGTCAATAGTCAACTGATTTTGCTGATTTTAAATAGCAATTGTCTTCAGGATATTCTTAATATTTTGACATCAATAACTGGTCTGTATCACTTTATTCCACCCCGGAAACTTGATTTTAACAGACGGACAGACGGATATGGCTATATCAACTTTCCTTTCTATAAGGATCCCTAATTTATATACTTTATGGGGTCGCAAATGGATAATAAAGAAATTAAAAACGGAATGACAATCTAATATACATATATCCCTTATCACTATGTGAAGGGTATAAAAATAAGAAATGTTTTTGTGTGTAAATGTATCGTAAAAAATACTGTGAAACTAATTAATAATATTTTTTATTTTAATTAATTTTTTTTAGGATGAATGCAGCATTTTTTTATTAAAATTTGTAATTTAGAAATTCAAAAAAATTATTAAGATAAATTTAGTTATAAAGTACATTAGCTTTCTCCTTAACATTAATTACAATAGAGATTTTTTTTAATTAGAGTTTCTATGAATTAACATATGATTGATTTCGAATAATATGAAGGTGTGTATATGTGCACACGCTATTTAAATGGATATTTACTAACAAAAATTATTTAATTTAATTAGCTTCAGAAGTTTGATAATGGCAGGTGTAATAGTATATAACATACATACATACTTAAATAAGTTTGCTGCTGCATTATTATCAGCACCTATTTTTAAATTAAAAATTTTGCTGTATTTTTATTTTGTAACGTATTGCAGGTATTAAACAGACTATTGTAATTTAAACTATTTGACATTAATTCTGTATTAAAATTTAATAATTCAATTTAAAAATATTGTTTTGTTTTAACATGCTTTAATACATTCAATTGTGCATGAACGCATGCATGCTGGCCATAACATTGTGTACATTTAGTGGTTATAAATGTGATTTAATACAATTATTTGTAAAAAAAAAAAAAGAAAAATTAATAAATTATTAGAAGTTAATTTTTATAATTAGTAAGTTAAAATGGTTAGTTGCTGAGCATTTCTTTCCAATTTCCAAAATCAAATTTTCTTAAAGCCATTTAGAAAATGTATATTTGGAGTTATTAAAAACACTAAAAAGTTTCATTTTCAAAAAAGTGTTTCAATCTCTTTTCTAAATATTAAAAATCCTTAAAAATTTTGCCTTCTGCTTTTGATAAAAAAAATTTCTTAAATAAATTTGTTTGTCGTTTTTTTTTCCATAACTAGATATTGTCATTTACTACTTAGTTCTTTAAACTTAAATAGTTGAAACATTATGTTCTGTTTAAAAAACCACATTGTCATGGCGCCGTCAAATCTAGCCAACTTTCTTTCTATTTAAGCATTAGATTTTTTTATTTTTTGGGGTTTTTTTTGTTTGAAGTGTCTTAAATGTTTTTAACACTTTAGCAAACCTTCGTAATTGTTTTTATTTCTTAAGTTGTACAAAAGTTATCAAAAAATAAAAATTTCAATAAATTTCAAAATGTAACACATGTCTGGCAAAGTCATAAGATAATTCAAGAACAAAAATAAAAAAATTATTTTAACAGTTAAAAGTTACTTGCTTGAGTGTGATAAGCAATGGAAAAATTAGGTCTATTGTGAATTCAATCTACAGAAAATATTATTTATGTATAAAAGTTTTCTAAAAGGACAATATTTTCTAACTTATCTAGCAAATAAAATCTAAAAAGCTTTAACAATTTACTTAAAATATTTTTTATCAGAAAAATGCTTGTAAATTATATAAATATGCGTTACTAAATAAATTAATATTTAAAAGTGGATTCTTGTTTAAATCTTGTACTTTATTTCAAGATTTTTCTGCTTCTGGATAACAATTTTCTCCATTATAATTGGGAATCTTTGAAAAAGTACTTGGATTGGAACTTGAACTTTCAGACATGATATTTGAAGAAGGTTAGGTTAGGTTGAACTGATTGGTCCCGAAGGACCCACATACACTCTTTGGTTGCTTGGTCTCACCGGACAAAACGAGACTACAGTCAGTTTCACTTACTCGATATAATGCAATCCATGAAGCTTAACACTCTCTTGGCAAGTAACAGAAGTTTTGTCTTGTCAACCCAAGGCATTTTCTCCATATTTTCCAACAAACTAGTTGCTAGACAGTTTGCTCTGGAGCGTTTAATAGCTGGACACTGACACAGAATATGCTTATATCTTATGTCGCCTTATCATCCGCTATACCACAGAATCTCCAATCATACCAGTCGTCCTTCTTTTATGGCATGAACGGCTGTGATAGAATGTCTTAATTTCACCCTCACTAGCAGTCAAAACTCTATCCCCTTTAAAAGATTAAAGAAACATAGTTACCTTTTGGGTCGTAAGATCCCCACATAATCCTGGAGATGAAGTGGTTTCTATCTTAAACTCTGTGACTCGGACCCTCACCGCAAAGTCTATATTCTTATTGTAGCACTCAAGTAAAGCACAAAAGTCCATTTCTTTTTCCAAAAATTAATTCACCCTTTGCTCCGCCAGCTTGCCTGCCATTTTGTTTTCCTCGTCACAGACCTCGTACCTGTGCGCTTGTGTCACAACACACAATATACCAATGGATGTTTTGCACGTATGAACAATTGAAGGGCAAGTGAGGTTTGATAAGATTTCCCTACCGCTTGACTTGCGAACTCTCTGTCAGAAAGGACTAGACAAGATCGGCGTACACTTTAGCTGCTAGGGTTCCCGCTTGGAATACACTGTAATGTTCAAGCAGTTCATAGGGTTTTTTGATGCCCAGTTCCAACCATTCTGTATCCATAGAAAAGCTACAGGTCCTGTGCTCTGGACGAAAACTCTGAAACCAGGTTTATTCCTCGATAGTTACAAACCATTTTCCAATAAAGCTTAGCTAATCAGGAATGTAGTCACTGCCACATTATATGCTTCTAAACATCTTGTCTTGACAATATGGCATCCTAGTTAATTGTCCTGTTGACCATAAACGAGTCGGAGACCACCTTGCAACCTTGTGACCTTTTTAATTGGCTTCAGATTAAAAAACTTCTTGTAATAATACAATGCATGCTTTGAGATAATTTTTTTACTTAGTCGCGCGAATTGGTTGCATTCCCTTACAAGGATCTTCTTAAACTTCCCCTGTGTACTCACTGGTTGTCCACAAGTGGCAAGAAATGATATCCCACATACGTGCGAGCTGTATCGCTTCTATCAAAATGTGTCACGTCCGTCCATTTGGCTTTAAAGCCGATTAGTATGTGCAAAAATTAAAGAGACCCTAATTTTATCTCCAAAAAAGTGTTCCGCTAACTACGCTGTTTCGTTTTACAGACCCTATTCCGAAGGCCAAATTGTTCGCCCTAACATTGCTTTAAATTAAAAAAACCATTGTTAACAAGAAACTTGTGTTGTGTTTTTTTCAATGGGGAAGGTCCTATAGTTAATCGCTAAAATGCAAAAAGTTGAAAACGCATGTGACATTCTATGTGTTTTCTAAAAAAATACTGACTTTGCGGAAAATTGGTGTCAATTTTTCGGCATACTCGTACTGTTACAGATACAAAAATGAACATAAAACTGTTCACGTCAATCGCCTTGGACCAGTCCACTTCCCCATAGGTTGAAAAAATGTGTGGTTTTAGTAAACATATATATATCCAAACAATAAAAGTGTAACAGGACAGGTGTGCTTTATAATAACAATTTACAGACTTAAAAAAACAGACATTAGTGCACGCACCCAAACACACTCAAGCTCAATATTTTCATGAGCCATTTTCTCTACTTTTAAAAGCAATGTTGACATTTTATTACTAAATTTATTCCAAGAGCTGTAGTATCGCCTTTTGTATTTAGTGTGCGATATGCATTCTACTTACTTTTTTACGAATGCATGTACGCAAGGATGTACACATGTTAAGTAAATCTGTGTGTTTACACAAGCATACTTTGAACTTTGAGTGCAGTCTGACAGCCTTCTACCTACTGACAGCTTTCATCTGTAATATCGTAGATATTACGGTGCATTTGCTTTGCAAACGATATATTCCAGACATACATACATAAGTATGTAAGTGTGTTTGAAGTGTAGAAGGTGTCTTACACTTCTCATTCATTAAGGAATTTGCATTTTGTTTTTAATATTTTTTTTAGCTGGCTTATGCATCAGCATATATTGTTAAACTTTTTTATGCACACACAAACAAAAACACACTCATACACACATACACTTACCTGCATCCTAAAATGATTGAGCGGTTATTGCCACGTTTGTTCGTACTTTTGTTTTTCAGTACGAGATTTTGCCATATGCTCATAAGTGCAATAGTTAAATAAGTGCCTTTCACCAAAAATGACTTTCTAGTCGCTTCAATTCAATTATCAAGTTTTTTAATACCTTTTTGTTTATAACTCTACTTATTTTTCAGTCTGAACAAGAAAACAAGGTCTTAATTAGTTAAAAGTAGCGGTGTTAAGGTAGTGTTGGCATAAAATTTTAATTACTTTACTTTTACATTACTCGGATGCAAGAGTGTAAGTTGCTTGCTTTAGATATAGAGTTTTCATCTAGACAAGAATCTTACAATATCAAAGATTTTATAAATATTTTTGATTTACATAAAAATACATAATTATGCTTAAAGTTATACAAAGCTTATATTTTTTCCCTTAAATGATTTCTCGGGGGGATAAAATTATTTTATAATTAACATGAGTAGAACTCTAACTCTTGTCAGGTGTACATAAAAATACTTAATGTATGTTTAAGAGTCTTAAGATGTTTAAGGAATTTTAATATAAAAGTAACTGTCTTTAAAAGCTGAAAGCTTGAGCGATAAAAATTAAAAATTTCAAGCTTTTAGTTGACATATTTTAAGAAAAGAAAAACCATCTGAGAGATGGATGATGCTCGACCGTTAGTCAAGTGTTGCCAAAGAGACTTTTAATACAAAAAAGCATAGTGTATATGAAAAAAAAACCTTGTCCTAACTTACAGAATAAGAAAAGAGGGAAAAGAGTCATGCCGTATCCCTTTCTCTGTTACATGTAAGTTAAAGGTCAAAGAGTACTAATGATGAAATTGCGTAGATGCTTTAGAAAATGCATTCTACTCGGCTAGTATCGGTAGAAAAATCTGCTTTTTCAAATTAAAAGTTTCTTTCAACATTAACGGAATATAATAATTTCTTCTAATAAAAAGAAATTGTACGAACTTAAGCCAAACTAAAAAGCGAAAATTTGTTTAAAAAAAAAACAATTAGTTCAACAATAAATAAAAATTAGAAAAGAAAAACCTTTAGAATGCACATTGCAAATTACTCAATTTACAGGATTTCAAGAAAATTTATTAAAAATTTAGTTCGATAACTGATTGCTTAACGTATTATTGTTTAGGGCTCAATTAAAAAAGCCATATTATAAGCATATGTGCCTTAGAAAGTCATTTTTGAAAGCTTTTGAGAAAGAATGTTTTGTTTCCTGATTTATTTGTTTCTAAAATAGTTCATAATATAGCTTAAGCTAATAGACTTAAAAAGTACATTTAAGCCAAACAATTTGTTCCTTCTTAGAAAACCGATAGCTGGAAATTTAAATAATATAATTCAAATAAATAAACGTTTTATACTTTCTTAAAGTCATGCAAAATAGAATCGTATTTAAGTATGCAATACTAATATGCTTAAGTATAATAGAAATTAATTTTTGTCTTCTATTTGCATGCAAAACAGCCGCAAGTCATAACTCTAGTTACATAAAACTTCATCTTCTGTACAACAAGTAAAAAAAAGAGTCTTAAATATTCAAGTATGTATGTGTTTAGAAATGCGCAAGTTGGTAAGTGACAAAATGCAAAAGAGAGTTTCATATTGAAAACTATACACTCAAAAAATTATTACAGTAACTGACTGTAAGTTATTTAGAAAGCAGTGATCTGCAAAAATCACATTTTTGTTGATTTGTGCATGCACACAAATTTTCATATACAATCGATCAAAACACTCGATCGAAAAGTTGCGGGCAAAATCATGCACAACATGCAATTTAATCATACCGAGTGTTTAGCACATTTTCAACTATGCATGTTCGGCACTCGGTTTTAATATGAAGGCTAGATTTAATCATTTAGAGTTGATGATGAAGTTTTGCACAATACATGTTTAATACTTAGTACATATATACATACTTTTTGCGTTGTTTGGTATGATTAAAGTTAAAAAACGAACTTAAAAGATTAAACAATGCAAATACATACAATACATATGTATACAAAAGGCATTAAATCATATTGTAGACATCAATGCGTAATGTTCTGCGGTAAACCAAAGGGCCTATTTACGTAAAACGCAACGCATTATAACTATAACAAATGTATGGAAAAAATATAAATTTAAAAAACATTTCCATACATTTTGTTTTTGTTCTAGGGCGTTGCGTTTTAGGAAATAAGGGGGAAAGTCAGGCATTATTTTTTTTTCTCTAAAATAAAAAGCAAATATTAAAACTTATTTTTATTCAAAAACAAAAATAAAATGGGTTTTCTTTACATGAAAAGTGTAATAAGTACTTCTTATCTTAATCCTAAAATTCAATAAAAATTTTATTATAAAAATGGGTAAAATATTTTATCACAAAAATTAAGAGATGTTCTATCTAATTTTAAAAAGATTTTTTACGACGAAATGTTTTTAAATAACTAAACTACCAACACACACTTTAACATTCACTTCTTTTTTGTAGGCAGTAAATTATTTAATGCTAACACAATGATTTCTTTCATTTCTACATTTTTGCATTATTGCATGTTGTACTTCGTTTTTCAATCTCAATCATACCAAACAACGCAAAAAGTATGTTAATTTGTACCGAGTATCAAACATGCATTGTGCAAAATTTCATCATCAACTCTAAATGATTAAATCAAGCCTTCATATTAAAACCGCGTGTCGAACATGCATAGTTGAAAATGTGCTAAACACTCGGTATGATTAAACTACATGTTGTGCATGATTTTTTGTGCAAAGTTGAAACACAATCATTGTTCTGATACATTTAAAATGAATAAACATAAGGAGTTCTACGGCATATTTAAAAGACGACGTAGAAGTAACTTTTTTTTTGTGTGTTGAATAATGCTTACTTGTTTTTGAAACACCGGCTGCAGTACTCTGTTAGAAAGTACTCGTATACCGTAAAGTTGTTTTTAAATAAAAAAACAGTTAAATTTTATTTAAAAATTTTTTTAAAACTGATTTGAAGGGTTATTCAAATAAACAAAAAAACTATTTTCAGTTAAAGTTATTTTTGTCAGTATTTTTTTTTTTTGTAATATTTAACTTTGTTGTTATTTTTATCATACTATGTGTTTTGCTGTAAATGACAGAAAATCTAGTTAATTTTAGACGAAAATGTCAGTTAATTTTTTGATGCCTGAATTTAAATGAAATATCTTGTTGATATTAATGAATATTTTGTTGGATGGTTTTTAAATGAATATCCAGTTATTTTGAATAGACTTCTAGTTGATTTTACCTTAATAATTTTTTGAGTGTAAATTAAAATAAAAGTGTTCACTTAACCATTAATATTTTACAATTTTAATTACTTTTTTTCTTAACATTTTTTGTCTTTTTTTTTAATAATAACCAGCACTCAGGGGATGGCCCCTACACATGCAGTGCATTGTGTTGGTATCAGGAAAATAGGTTATGGGAAGAAGGATAAAGGGAGTAGTGTTTGTGGACATTTGATTTAAATTTCTCGATATTTACTGTGGCAGGAAAAACATCAGTAGGGAGTTTATTCCACATACGAACTGTGTGACCGAAGAAGGAATTCTCCCTGTAGTGAGTGGTGCGATTCTTTGGCCAGTCGACTACGTATGGGTGTGCTCTTCTAGAAAAACGTGTATCACGCAAAAAGTTCCGGTTTTCGGAAACAAGTTTTCTGATTTCCTCAGAGCACATTCCATTATAGTATCGATAGAACAGCAAAACACACCCCACATCACGACGGTGTTCGAGTGAATCAAGACGGTTAGATACCACAACGTCGCCGATTAGTATCTTCGCTCGTTCCTGTACGCCGTCAAGCAGCCCCAAAATAGACTTTGGGGCACCAGCCCATACATAAGAGTTTTATTCCATTTTTTGTCTTAAGTTTTGAAAATATGAAGATTTCAAGATAATATAGTTTAGTGACAAAAAATTCTTAAAAAGAATATTTCTTTTAAAAATCTTGGCATACATAGGATCATGATCCAGGACAAAAAATCAAAAAAGTTTTCACTCATAAGGACTCTATTACTAGGAGTGAGTTGTGTAGGAATATTTTTGAAAAGCAATGAAACCAAGATTTACACAATTAGCCTTAAGATGAAATATGGTGTTAGACGCATCGTCTAATCGGCGAATTCCGGAAATCTTGTCTAGGTTAGTCAGTTAACATTCCGCTCAGAATTTCAAAAACGGGCACTTCAGAGACTTTTTGGCAGGAACTGAGAAACGGTAAAGGTAAAGTTCATTGTGTCCCAATACCAGACACAGCCAAAATGCAATTACATAACATTGCAAAAATCCAATTAAAAGTTATGTTCTTAATCAGATGTGCTCTGTGAAATGGTTAAGGCTCAATAAACTTCGCAGTGTTGGTAGTCCAGTTATAAGTGTATGGAAACCTGGGGCAGATTATTGAACGAGAGTTCCCACACACGAATGGCTCTTATGCGGACTAGAGACCTGCATCAAGTCCTATTTCAAGATAATTCAAGACCCGGATGATATTCTAATTATTGTGCTGTTGTGTAATTAAACTGTTTAAGTGCTGTATTGTAGTGTAGCTGACACAGTTTGTGTGATGTAATCTAGTGTAGTTAAGAATAAAGAGTGGTGTCATGCACTGTTGTTGATGCAACTTAAATACTGTTATAATATGTGGTCCATAAAAAAATGACTGTGATGATGCGTGGTCAACAACAACAAAACTGTGTGTATTACACACAGTGTTGAATAGGTACATAAACAAGCATATATACAAGCGGGCAAATCAATATAAAATTCATGCGTTAGTACATTACATTACATACATGCATTGAAAATCAACCTCGGTTTTTAAAACTAACACATCCCGTCAACAGTATAGATTCGAGATGAATTGAAATTGAAGTGTGTGATCATGATGAATTTACGTGCCGTTGTTGTTTACTTAAGTGTAAATATATTTTTCATTTAAGTTAAATTAAGTAAACAAAAGAGATGGCGAACAATACAGCACACATCACTTATTGTTGTGTGTGCTCACGTAAGGTATATGAAATGAATTGAAAAATAAAGATGATGCCTAATTTAGTGACGTGTTGAGCTGGCCTCTAATGCGGACGGTAGAAAATAAAGAAGATTGCTGATATTTTCAAAAAGAAATTTTGATGGATCCATCATATTCCTTCTCCAAAACTACACACTGTGCTCAAGCTGGAAAATTGGTCCGTCATGTACTTTGTGTGTGTGTGTGTGCGTGTGAATTTATATGTATTTATAAAGTAAAAACAATTTTTCCTTCAAAGAATTTATAATAATTATTTTTTTCATTTTAAACTTTAAAAGAAGGTCAGTTTTTATTTTTCTAAGCGCAGGGCTATTATTAATATTTAAATTTTGACATTGTCACGCGTTCTTATCCTTGATTTTGCCAAAGAGACGTTTAGTCTTTACTTTGTGGTAGCAAAAAAAAGAAAGCCAACAAAGAATCTAGAACTTAAACTTCAAATTCCAACTTATAATAAAATACTATTTAATTTTTGTTTAATTGTTTCATGAAGTGGATTTGCTACGTTTTTTTTTCTTTTGTGGTTTTTCTATTGGTATAGTTTTCATTTATATTTAACGTAATTTATATTTTGTATCTTTAATAAAAGCAGTGATTCTTTGAAAATTTCTTAACTACTCAACTGATTTTTGACCAACTAACCAACAACAGAAAAAAAGTTTACGAATTAATTTTTTTGCTCCTTTGAATAATAAGTTGAAGCAATTTATTCTTAAGTGTATCTGTGGGTGAACATAATCCATTACTTGTGTGTGTGTGTTTGAATACCCTGTAGGAGATCTCACTAGTACCTAACTAGTATTTTACTAGTACAAAAAGCACCAGTACTAGTTCTCAACTGTAAACTTTCCTATACCATCTTAATTCTTAAATTAGCATTAAGTGTGCTTGGAAAATCACTAGTACAAATCGTTCTAAACATATACTAGTACACTTGGATCTTATTGGGTGCTTTAAAACCAGTTTATTACTAGTTTATTTTAATAGAAAAAGTGTCGATATTTGGTGGTTTTCTCCTTCGTAGCCATTTAAAACTCGATTAGTCTGCAAGTGGTGCAATTGAACTACTTCAAGTACTGGTACTTATCAGCACTGGTACTTTTCTAGACAAACTCTAACCCTGTTTGTACTAGTTCTTGCTGTTCTAGTAGTTGTACTAGTATCTTTTAGATAATAAACGCTTGATCTCCTGCAGGGTAGTTATTCAACATATAAACATGTATTAATCTTTGTGCTGATGTAGCTCTTGCTGATTGTTTTAGGCATTTCATAGTGTGCACTGGTGGCATAAATAATAGCCTTGATTTTGCTTATTGACATACGCTGGTGTCATCGCCAGTGGCTTAGTAGGATGTGGGAAAAGTAAAAGAAATGTAAAATATATATTGCACACATATTAAGTGCAAACTTGATCTGGGAAGGGTTAATGGATAAAAAATAATAAAGAAATGTTTGAGATGTAACTGTTAATGATTAGGCGTGCAAAACACAAATTGGGCAAAAAGAAGTCATCCGCTGCTGTTTGGTTCTCATTATTTTTCTAAATTAAAAACTTTGATTCTGTTTTTTAATTATGTTTATTTGAACCCATTTAGAATTTTACTGATCATGTCGAAAAGATAGGTTAGGTTAGGTAGAACAGGCAGCCGTTGAAGGAAAGGATACAGATCACTTTGGTCCGCTTAACTCAGTTCCTTTGTGTTACCTGGAGAAGCAGATAAAATAGGTTGAGACGCAAGGAAAGAATAACTTTAGAGAAGGATAGATTAGGATAGGTAAGAAAGAAAGAAAGAACAGAAGAATTAAGCAGACTTACCAAGATCTCTGGTGGGAATCGAACCCACAACCCCCTGACTGGTAGACTCGTGCACTTATAACTGACCTACCGAAGCACCCTTGTCGAAAAGACGATATCGGCCAAATGGCCACCGTTACAATTGATTGCTCTACGGGCTCATTTTATGGCATTTTTCATTACTTCGACAAGAACTTCGGACGACAGATTCTCGCACTCGTGTCGATCGTTGTCCTTGAGGGCTTCCAGGTTCTCCGGCTAGTTCACGTAAGCACAGGGCTTCAAAAAACCCCACAAAAAAAGTCTGGAACGGTTAAATCGGGCCATCTTGCGGGCCAATGTAAATCGCTAAAACGGGGATGAGGCAACCCGGTAACGCCACCTCCAGAGTATCTGTTATGGCTCATGCAGGGTATGCCATTGATCCATTCTGTTGGAACCACATCTCTTCTAGGCCTAATATGTTCAAATGCGGTACAAAAAAACTTGGCTTACATGGCCGTATAACTCGCACCGTCCACTGTTGTTGATTGACCAGCGGCGTCCTCGAAAAAACTGGCCCGATAACTCCTCCAGCGTCAAAGGCGTACCATACAGTCACTTTGAACGGGTGTAATGGCTCCTCGTGCATCACTTTTGGATTTTAGGTGTCCCAGAAGCAATTGTTTTGCTTGTTCACGTACCCGCTGAGGTGGTTATGTGTCTCATCGTTCATTATGATTTTGGTCGGAAAATCGTCCACTTCGGCCTATAGATTGAGAATGGCCCGGGCGTAGGTTACACGCATTTGGCGGTCGACAGGCAACAGCTAATGCACGGACTGGATTTTGTTCACCTTAGGAACGCTCGGCTGATGGCGTATTGCGAGGCACGGCGCCTGGTCGATGTTTCTGGCATCCCTGCCAACAGCGGTAATATTCTCGACAGAACGGACGCTCTGAGGCTGGCCACTAATTGCTGCATCGTTCATTATGATTTTGGTCGGAAAATCGTCCACTTCGGCCTATAGATTGAGAATGGCCCGGGCGTAGGTTACACGCATTTGGCGGTCGACAGGCAACAGCTAATGCACGGACTGGATTTTGTTCACCTTAGGAACGACCGGCTGATGGCGTATTGCGAGGCACGGCGCATGGTCGATGTTTCTGACATCCCTGCCAACAGCGGTAATATTTTCGACAGAACGGACGCTCTGAGGCTGGCCACTAATTGCAGCATCTTGTGTGGTCCTATATTTCTTAATGTTGGTGGGCAAACAGCGCAGCGTTTTTGCAGTCGGTACCGGACGACCGAGGAATCAGGACGAAATTTGCGCTGCGCCAACACCACAGTGAAAATTTTACTCAAAAAATTAGAAACTATTATTACGCGTTCTTGGGGAGTGTATCGCTCTATGGCTTATTCACTTGTATTTCACATCTGTCTAGTTCACAAATGTCAAAAGAGATTTAACGTTTCCCGCCATTTGCAAAAATAAGACCCTTTTGCAGAATTAAAAATAATTACGCTGCTATTTTCGTAAACACAGCTGTGTGTGTGTAACAAATTAATTTTTTATTTATTTTTCGTTGCAAATAACTTGTATCATTCGTTAAGGTCAAAGCGTAGCCAGCAAGAGTTCTTTATTGTGATTTTCGCTATTTCATTATGGCTTAAATTAAGTCCAAAACTTTTTGAGGCTAAAACTTTTAATGATTGTTGGGGTAACCGGCAATTAATATAAAAAGTTTCAGCATAAATTTGCTTTTCTAATACTTAGTTTATTTTGTTGTACTTTTTTTGTTCGTAAAAATCTCTAAAAAAAAGACAGTTTATGCATTACATTAAGATGATACTTAACATTGAAGTATTGGGAAATACATTTATTTTATTCAAAAATAATGAAATGGAAATCCATAACATATTTATGGTACATGTTTGCTAAAAAAATATTCACATAACCCCTCTTCATTAAATTAAACAATCTTTAAAATTTTTCCAAATGATTGTGGTTATCAAAAGTTTATAATTTAAGGGAGCATCCCTGTTTACTTATGGGTCTTAAAAATAGGTTGGAACTACAGAATTTCATATTAGATCACATTTAATTGAGATAATCAAGCAACGGACTGACTTGACTGGACAAAAATCTAAGGAGAACGCGTAAATTTCTTTTGGAACACCAAGTTACATTTCAAGGCACTAAGTTCCAACTTATTGAAGTCGATGGTAATTAAGGTGTATAAGTCTGCGCTTGAATGACGTGGAAGTATCAGGCTGTGCTGGAGCCCTGCACTCTTTTATACCAGGAATCTAGGATACTTAATATTTGGCAAGAACGTGTATAAGCTGAAGTCAAAAAAGTATCTACTTTGCAAATTCCCGACAATCGTCGAAAGATAACGCCTACATTTTCCGACTATTTATTAGGCCATTTATTGATTTGATTGAATTGCGAACTCTTTGAAATTATATGCCAAAGGCGTCAAGCTGTTAACGGGTAGTTATTTTCACTACCTTCCATTACCTTCCTAATTGCATATATCTTTCTATTCATCTCTTGACAGGAAGCTAACTTCTATACATTTTTATATTTTCTTATACTTTCAGGACAAACATCAAGGACAAACGTTTGGAATCCGAGTGCGGTGCAGGCCCTAAATCCAACCTATCTTCCACTTGATACATACTCCCAAAATGTTGCTGGCAAATAGAATGTAGGCAAGCCCCCTCACCTTGTTTGTAACATTCGTGTTAACAAAATTGTTTTTTATTACAAAAAATATTTTTTTTTAGACTTTGCTATGACAGACTTATCTTTCTTCACTTTTTTTTCGCTTCTAAAGTTCTGTCCAATAAACTTCCAAAATTAAACAAACGAAGTTAATAAAAATTATTCTTTCCATGGCGATATTAAATTTTTACTGAATGACAACTGTGTTAAATTCATTCACGGCTTAAAGGCAGTCATATTTGTTTAAACAATAAAGAAACAAAAAAAAAAGAAGGAAACTTTTGTAAAGTTTTAAAAAAATTCCAATCTTTTAAATATTTATTGTGTGAATTTAGGTAAAAAAAATTTATTTAATTTTCCCCACCTTTTTGTTTCCTTTTATATTCCTGTATATTAGGTAGATACCTTAAGAATGTTTAAAATTATTATAGGATTTTTAAGGTATTAATATTCACACATACATGTATATTTATATAATGCACGTGTGCGTTTTCAAGGGTTTGCTGGCTTATGTGCGGTTGGGTCTTAGTATTTTAATGTATGTCATGGTTAAAAGACGGTTAAAATGCCATGAAAATAAAACGAAATGAATAAAAGTTAACACGCAATGGCATAAAAATTAAATGTATGAAACAATGAGTAAAGTAAAATGATACCCTCCAAATTATACAACAAAACATTTACTGGATCTTAAAGATGTGAATACTAACTTGCGACTACTTAATAAAAATAAAAATATTACAAAATATTAAGGCAAATAGACAAGAGTTTTAACGCAACACATAAGTAAGTTTGAGAGTATCTTTCGTAACAAAATTTACTAATGGGTAAAGGAACAAGCAAAAATTAATATGAACATTCATATACATATGTATGTATGCATACACAAACACAAAGTATAAAAGTAACGGTTTGCGCATTAAGGTAGCTGTTATTATAAACAGCAGCATATCGAGGTTATTAGGCCCCCTGTTATTTTTTAAACAAATTTTTTGTTTATTATTGGAATTACCCATTATTGGAATTTCTCTTTAGAAGGTTAAAGGCTGATTACCAGGATATTTTCTCATATACAGCGCAGGGAAAATTTAAAAAAATGTATGCAATTATAAGGAAGCTTTGGCTTTTCTTCTCTTATCTTAAAAAAATTTTTACAAACTTAGCTTGCCGTTTAAGACTTCATATCATAGTGAACCGATCTTGTAAATAGTTTGATGTCAAAAATAAACCTTCTGATTTGACTTGGCCCCAGAAACAAGGTTTCAACAGACGGATTTAGCTGAATTCGCTTTCCCATTGCGAAAGGTGTTGCAAATATGTTTTTTGGAAACTCCTAATAAAATAACAAACTGGTAGGCCTAATTAGAAAAAATTTAAAAAATTATTAAAAATACTGAAACATATGTTGTGTATCCAGCCCTGACTAAAAACCACAGAAACTAAGCGCTGACAAATATTAAATATTTAAAATTAAGAAAAGCGGGCTTACAACTGCCAGTTACATTAACCAATTACTTGAGACGTTAGTAGGTAAAAGCTTGTTAAACTGCTTAACTCCTTATAAGGCTGTGCTCAAAAAATCAAAGAGCAAAATATTTTCGTTTGGGCGAGTCTAGGAGCGTGTTAAAAGTGCCTTATTGGTTGCACAAGTTAAAGTGGGGACTACCAGTACTACAAACTAAGTTATAAGAATTCTACGAAACGGCTTATTGGTTGCGATATAACAAAGTTTTTATGAAAAATATTTGGACCCTTACTAGGCTGCTATTACTAAGTAAAAACTATACGCTACAATAAGAAGAAGTTTACACATAATGCAATACATATCTGGTTGCCCATTTTTCTTTTTGCATTGCCAATTCAAACTTACATTAAAATAAAGAAAGAGTTATACAAGCAGTTTTAAAACTAAAATGCATTTGGCAGCCGCTTTTTTGAAAATACTTAACTCTCTACTCGATTTTATACTTGAAATTTTTTGCTGAGCAGGGATCAATTGATGAATACCCTAGAACGGACTTTGCCTTACATCATCGATGTTTTCTACAATTAAATTCATGTGGAGCGAAGGGTCTTGTTTATCTAGACAGGCCAAGGCTGGGAGAAGTGTTGAAGATGCAGTGGAATAAAAGGCTCTTGAGCAACTCCTCAGTTCCTGTCTGGCACTGGACTTTACACGGGTCAGACACATTGGAGCAAGTCAACTGGAAAGTTTTTCGAAAGTGGCGTATACAACTACTCAATCGTGGAAACAACTTTTGCGAAACATATAACTTAGTTCCTTGTTTTAAACAAATGGACCTCTGCCTTTTTTATATTTCTGTCTTAGTCTTTCACTTCCACAAGCATCAAAAAGGGACTGAGATTGCGGAATCAAGTGAGCTGCAGATCACTCTTCAATTTACTAATTCACTTATACACTCCATTTAAATGTAAAACAAGTAAGAGCGCTGTATTCGGCTACGCCGAAAGTAATATGCCCTTCACATTGGTCTTCTAACATACCCAGCGATCTTTTCTAGCCGAAATATTTTGCGCTGCAAATATCATAATAAAACACCTTGTGCCAGATTTAATTTTTAATCTTAATTTTTGAAATAGAAATGCCATGTAGAAGGATTGAGGTTGAGAGTTTTAAAAGTTTTAGAGTTAGTTTTTAAAGTTAATTTGTATGGGGAGTTCTAGTCTATCTGCTCCTCTCCAACTATTTTTTTCCAAAATGTATTAATTATTTGATCATAACTTTGTGTAGAACACTCGAAGGGGATAGCGGTTAAAATTTCTCAGATATTTCGCATCAAAAGGTTTATAAAGATCCCTAATTTATGTGGGGGGTTCCCCTCCCCCTGCTTTTATCCAAATAACTTCTTTCCAAATTGTAAGCCTTATTGTCCAATTACTTTTTGTAGAACATTTGAAGTCGATAGCATTTATATTTTCCAAGATATAGCGTATTGAAAATTTCATAAAAAATATTCTTTTGTATGGGTGCTTTCTCTGACCCTGTCCCTGCCCCTACCCAAAAATTTTTTTTTTTCAAAGTGTAGGTCTTATTGTTCAATCGCTTTTTGAAGAACCTTTGAAGACGATAGCTTTTATAGTCTCTGAGATATAGAGTATTGAAAATTTCATAAAAAATATTCTTTTGTATGGGTGCTACTCCTTCCCCTGCCCCTACCAAAAATTTTTAGGTTGGAGTGTCCAATTACTTTTTTTAGAATATTTGAAGTCGATAGCTGTTATACAAGTTTCTAAGATTGACCGAATGAAATGTTTCACTAAATTTGGGGGGAAATACCACTTCTCCTCATTCTATCAAAAAGAAATTTTCCTTTATTTAGGTTCCTATCTTCAGGTATCCGTGTCAAGTTTTGTGATAATAGTCACTATACTTACTGAGATATATAGGGATATGTGCACGGATTTTGACCTAAAAAAATGGGTTATTTTAGGTTTTCGCTTATATCTCGGTTAATAGTAAACCGATTTTGCTGATTTTTAATAGCGATTGTCTCCTGGATATTTCTAACAGTTTGACATCAATAACTGGTCCGTATCTTTTTATTTGACTCCGGAAACTTGATTTCAACAGACGGTGAGGCGGACAGACGGATAGATGGACAGACGGGCAGATGGCCATGGCTACATCAACTTCCCCATCTATAAGGATCCAGAATATATTATGTATACTTTATGTTGGTCTCAAATGGACAATAAAGATATTACAAACGAAATGAAAATCTAATAATAATATGAACCTGTCTAATACAAAGGTACAAACAAATCTTTGTATGAATGTGTGAGTGAATGTATCTTTACTTAAAATATTTTATGTTTACATAACGACTGCATGTAGAAAACTTGACAAGAGGTATCCATTCTCCATGTCATGCATATTCGCACTTACGGCAACATTTAAATTTGACTTTCTTCTCACTTTTTTGTCACACCTTTCCAAATTTACACACAGACATACAAAAAGTGTTTACTTTTAAAAAATATCATTTACATGAAGGTTTCAATCAAACAGATTTCGCTCTGTATCTGTGTATTTTATTCTTTACTTCTTTAAAAGTGTTTCTTTTTATGTGGAATTGTAAATTCTTACAACAAACTTTTGATGATCAACACTTTGTTATGCCAAGTTAATACTTGTCTGTTTAAATACGTTAAATATAAAATAAGAAGTTGGTTGGGTTTCTTCCACTTTTAAATGGCACAAATGTTACGAAATTTTTTTTAAATGGTTGTAGGAAATGGCTGTAAAATACATTTGAGGTTTATTTAATGTTTACATGTACTTATAAAAACACATCGCGGCAATTTCTTTCATCATTGTTTAACCAAGCGATTATCAAGAAAAATGAAACAGAAATTTAAGAAACATGCAACAAATTACAAACATAAAAACTTTAATCTGTTTGTGCTTCCTTTATGCAAGCTTTTAAGGCAATTCTAGGATGTTTTTGAATATGTTTTTGTTTGTTCGATTTAATTAATTAACCACGTTGTTAGGCTTAAAAAAAGGAAACTTTGCGTTTATAACTTTCACTTAAAGTAAAAACAAATTACAAAATAAATTGAAATAAAATATTTTGCAAAATGCTTGGAAAAATACTGAAAATATTTACATCAAGTGATGATAGTGCAGGGTTTCCACCGGCAAGGTATACTACTGGGTTTCCACCAGCAAGGTGCTTTTTTTGAGTTGCTCCTGCGCTTTTGATTTGTTTGCATATACCTTGCTTTTCAGATATCCCCACAAAAAGAAGTCCGGAGCAGTCAAACCAGGTGACCGTGGAAGGGGTCTCGCAGTAATTCCATTGTAATTCTGGCTGTATGCAATATGGCACCGTCTCACAGTGCTTTGATCCCATATAGTGATGGGACAAAAATAGAAGGAGTGGTCCTAGAGCTTTGAAATTTGGTACAGTAGTATAAAATACTTAAATTAAGAAAAATTCAATTTTTTGAAAAAATCGGGCAAAGGACACGCCTACTGCCCATATATAGAAAGGACGAAATTTTCAATTTTGACTACATAACTGCACAGAAAGTTAGAATAGTCCGCAGATTATTTACATCCCGTGCTAGTAACTTGTGTGATAATTTTTATTGGGATTGACGCAAGGACTCTAGGTCCTGCCATATATCCTTTTTTGCAAAAATGCTAACGTGTATAGGCTTACTTTACCAAAGAAATTGACTTGTGCAGACCTTTGGTACACTAGTATAAAATACTTAAATTAAGAAAAATTAAATTTTTTGAAAAAATCGGGCAAAGGACACGCCTACTGCCCATATATAGAAAGGACGAAATTTTCAATTTTGACTACATAACTGCACAGAAAGTTACAATAGTCCGCAGATTAATTACATCCCGTGCTAGTAACTTGTGCGATAATTTTTATTGGGATCGACGCAAGGACTCTAGGTCCTGCCATATATCCTTTTTTGCAAAAATGCTAAGACTGTTACAAAAGTTAGCCGATTCTCATTAAATTGGGTGGTATGGTTATTATTATGTGTCAAACAAATGTTAGTGCCAAATTACATTAAAATTGATCTATAAAAATAGAAAATAAAAATTAAATTGGCTAAAAATCTTCTACATTATGATTTTGACGACAATGTGAAAGTACAAAATGACAATCTTTCTAAATTAAATTTAATTTAAAATACGTATAAGTCAGTTTTTTAATAATAATTTTTTTTTAATAAATTATATATGTATATTTTATTTTACAATAAATCTTCTTCAGTATTAGAATCTTCCCAAAAAATATTGCCGCTCAATGAAACATTTGTCTCTTCGTCTTCAACTGGCTCATAAGCATTTTCTCTTAAGTATATATATATCAATTTCTGCAAATAATGGATTTTTTTTGGTCTTTGGATTCCTTTTTGAAGTCAAAAACGGATCTAAAGATAGTATTAAATAGTATTAAATCTTTATGAGTGTATTTTCGTGACGTTTTCCTCGTATGGGACAGTCTTGCTTTTCTCACGATTTTGTGGTTTTCCAATGCTTCTTCAGACAAGCACCCTGAAATTCATTTTCAGATACCACAATAGACGGAATAAATTTTTTTTCTCAGTTTGTAATGCATACAGAGACGGAAAACAATTTGGGTGTATTTCATTTATTGTATTACGTAGCACACTATATTTTCTTTCGGTCAAATCTAAATTCATATAAAGCGCCAAAGCTTTTGTTGCTGGTAAGCATTTTGAATTCGACATTAGGCTTTGCAAAACAGAATGAGATTCCCGTTTTAAATTTTCCACTGCAAAATGTAGTTCCTCAAGGGAACATTTTATTACTTACTAACTCTGGGAGTCAAATCTAGCGATTTTCAATTGCTGTATTAGTTTGTTGTGATGCAAAGTTTTATAAGATTTATGAAAAACATTAAATTTTTGTCATATTTTGATCTAGTTTTTGTTATAAGTAGGCACAACAGACCTGGAAAAAACAAATTTTTTGGCAGTTCATAGCTTACATTTTAAAAATTTAGCTAACTTCTAGCGATTTTTTATACTAACTTATCTTTATTTTTGGGAAAAAAAGTTAGCAGCAGTGGTGGGAAGTAAACAATGAAACACCAACGTCAATCTGCTAATTTAGCAGCATCTTGAGCGTCAAAAAGAGGCAAACACAATTTTTTACTTATTTTTTTAATTTATCTCGTTAATTATTATAATCTTATGGTATCAATTTGGTTTTATATGTTATTATATTGTAAGTTTTTTTTATAGTTTTAGCTCCAGAAAACTGTCGAAATTTGAGAAAAATCACGAAAATAGCCATTTTAAAAAAAAAAATTTTTTTAAAGTTCCGGTTAAATTTTTAAAATTTTTTTTCTTGTAGTTATTAGAAGACAGTATAAATTTTTGAAAACAGAAAAAAACCCATAGACCATATTTTTCTTTTTTTTTTAATTTTCCGTCAAAGTTAAAAAATTTTTGGAGCTTAAGTGAATAATAAGCATTTTTCAAAGCAACAAAAACTATGTATAGCAAAATAATATAATGAAAATTTTTACACAGTTGGTTTTGAATATAGTTAGCTATTACGAGAAATAATTTGAGTTTCCTAGTTCAAAAAACTAAATTTTTATAATAATTTTTTTAAAAAAATAAAAAACCTAGGTAATTTGGGGTTTAAGTGTCATTTTATAGCGTAAAATACATAGAAACGCAACAATTTTACTATTTTGCGGTTTTTTTATTAAACGATATTAATTTAAATTTATATTTTTTAGTATTTGTAGTTTGTTTTCTTTTAAACTTTAGAAAACTGTCGAAATTTAAGAAAAAATCACGAAAATAGCAATTTTTAAAAAAAAATTTTTTTGAAGTTCCGGTTAAATTTTTAAAATTTTTTTTCCTGTAGTTATTAAAAAACTGTATAAATTTTTGAAAACAGAAAAAAACCCATAGACCATATTTTTCTTTTTTTTTTTAATTTTCCATCAAAGTTAAAAAATTTTTAGAGCTTAAGTGAATAATAAGCATTTTTCAAAGCAATAAGAAATACTTATAAAAAAAGAAATCACAAAAAATTTTTTTGACACTTAGTTGCAAATATAGTTATTTACTACAGAAAAAAATTTCAATCTCATAGCCCAAAAAATAATTTTTTTACAACTGTTTTCCTGAAGCATGTAAGACGCGGGTATTTGTTTAGCCATTTTTACTTCAAACTCTTTGACTTTGGCGCCCCCTAGCGCCACCAAAAAGAGCTTAATCGAAAAAATTCTTTAAAATTTATTTAAAAATTATTGTTATCTGTCGACCTATATATTTTTATCTACAATATAAAACATTTTTTTTTATTGTATTTTTGTCTATGGGACACAGCACTGTGCGTCTTGTTGATACCACATATTAATCAAGCCCAAAGCAATGCAATTGTGGCATTAAAAAGTTTTCAATTTTAACACAATACCACTCCCATTAACAGTTACCGCTACGCCGTTTTCAGTTTCAAAAAAGTAAGGTCCACTGATTCCTCCTGACCAAATGGCACACCAAACTGTCACTTTTAGTGTTTGCGAACGTAACTGGTGAATATTTTGAGTATTATCTATTGCCCAAAACTGACTTTTCTGTTTATTCACATATCCATTCAAATGAAAATTTGTCTTGTCACTCCTTATGATTTTTTCATAACAATTGATGATGGATTTTAATAAAATGTTTTAACGACTAAAACACTGAATTATTTTCCACAATAACGAAGTAAACAAATTTAAAAAAAAAATTCCTCAAAAAACTTTAAGCTTCTAACTTTTAATTTTTTCTTTATTTTTAAGTTTCGTTTTTTTAACTTCTTTAAAGTTGTCTCGGTAGATCAGTATAAGTGCTCGAGTCTACCAGTCTTGGGGTTGTGGGTTCGATTCCCACTACTGGTTCCAGACACTGATAGGTCTTTCATCCATTCTTTTCTTTCTTTCTTTTTTCTTATCCTATTCTAAACTTCTTTTTTTCCTCCATCTCCATCCTCTCTATCTGCCTCTCCAGGTAACAGAAGGCGACTAAATCAAGCGGACCCAATTGAGATGTATTATTTTCTTTAACGGCTGCATGCTCTACCTAGCTTAACCTTACTGCTTTAAGGCTCATTCTCGTACTTTAGGCGTGTGGAGTTTAAAGTTAATCTTAGTGATGGTTTCAAGCTATAACTGTTGTAATTTTCTTGAAAAAGTCTCTTAATAAAGGCAATATACTTGTGTTATTTTTATTTTGCAAAAAACTATTCTAGTTTTCACAACTTTTCCATCCCTGATATTATTACCGAAATTTTGTGTTCTTCTAATTTTAATTTTTATAATAATTTTATTTTACAATAATCTTAACAAATGTTTAATGGTTTATTCGAGTTTATAAACTACAGAAACTAGGGCTTGAAATAATTTACATTCACATAAATGTATTTAATTTGAGCCTTACTGAAATCTTTTGGTGAACTTTGTACATTTTATTTTATTTTGTTTTAGTTTTATTTTTTTGTATAAATTTTTTGCACTTTATTTTGGTTTTACAACAATTTTGTTTTTAATTTTCTTACATCGCAGTCTAGTTAATGGCGGGAACAAAACAATTAAAGCAATTAACACTTCCTAATTATCTCATATAAAATAGACTACAACACTACAACTTTAGCTGTATATTCAACTAGAACGCATACGAACATGACTATGGAAACAAGAGTTTCTGAAGAACAATCTTTCAGGCAATCGCTTGTAAAGGGAAACTTAAAATTTTTATTTTAATTATAATTTTATCACATTAAAAATAGTATTTTTAAAAATACAGTTTAATTAAAGGTGATTGGTTTTTAAGTGGGTAAAGCATCGCACGCGCATACAAAATACCATTTGCCAATCAATTTCATGTACTTCTTGTTTAAAACCCTAAAAAGTCGATGTTTCTTTAAGGGCGACAAAAGATACTAGTCTGCAGGAGTAGGCTCTTCCGTAACTCGTTCGTTAAATCGGACGATCTAATTATCGCTGAAGACATTTGGTAGATAAGGCGTAGGGAACGGGTTGCCTATAATATCTCAGAAAAAAGGTTGTACACAAACAAATACTAGTTTCCTTTTGTCAACCTTCTGTTACTAAATTAAGTCGTATTTTCTCCTGAATATAGCGCGAAAATTCGGGAATCTTTCTGAGCAGTAAGCTGTTCTTAAGGTCAAATGTGAGAGCAAGAAGTGCCAAACACACAGACGAAAATGTATTTGTGCAAACAGATGATGCCAGTAACAGAACTTATTATTTTTTACGGAGTTGTAATCTGGTGAAATGCCATAAAATTTTCCGCGAATCGTCTGTATCCTAGGAAGGCAATATGTTTATTTTTATTACAGGCGCAATGAGAAAGGTTTTGACTCTGCCACTTTTTTGCCTATTCATTGGAATTCCAGTGGATCTTTTGACGAGAAAGGTGTTGCTAAATACCGCAATAAGATATGATGTGGGCAAATAAGGCACAGAACATACAACTTCGCAACGTTTATTGGGACAGTCGATCTTATTCCTTTTTTGTTTGTCTTTTGAACACCGGAACATTTCCTTTTCATGGAAATTCTCCTTAAATATTTAAGAGAGAAGTGCTGATGAAATCATCGTCTTGAAATCTGTCAATCTCTAAGTTTAAACGGCCGGGTCTAAGAGGAAAAATGATGTCGGAAGAGCTGTACATTGCAAAAACTGGAGCCTTAATTTAAATTCACGGATTTTGTCCTCCAAAAAACTTACTGGTGTCTCTTAATAATATTTGGCAAAAACATTAGGATCTTCGCCGACAGCCAAGCCATCTAAAGGTTCTTTTTTTGACGCATATTCAACATCACTAATTATATAAAACTGGTTGACTATGCCATCGCAAATCACTCTGGCTTGGGAATGGGGGCACAAAACCAACGCATCTAATGCAGTGGGTTGAGCGACATCGCGACCACTACAAGTGGACGTTCTAGATTTGGCATTAATTTCAGAAGTGAAGAACTGCCCTTTAAGGACTTTTGTAAAGCACGTAAATAAACAGTGCAGAAATAGAATATAATACAACTTCTATGGTTTTGTGTGACATTGGACGATGTACAGGTCAGGGGGTCAATAGACTGTCCAGTGGTTAAAAGTCTCTTCATACTTTTATCCTTTCTGCAGAAGAGTAGCTTGTTCGCGAATGGGGAGCAGAACGGGGCTACTATTTCCAACAATATAAATTATCATATACCTTTGACTTTTGACTTTCTTAGTCTGGAATTCTTTCCACTCTCTGTCTCTTTTACAAACACATGAGCAACTGTTGAAGTAGGCTAATAGTTGAAAAGGTGTGTGTTTGGAAGTAGGTGAATAGGGAAACTGGCTACGGCTGGGGACCCTAGGATCTAAAATAAGATCCCGTCAAAGTAGAAGCAAATAATGAAAAGGCCGGCATTGGCATGTTAAGGCATGTGCATTTCTCCGTCCTAACTGGCGGTGAGAAGATTATGAAGCGTTGATGAAAGTGGAGAAATTGATTTGTCTAAATGAAAAGAAATCCTTCAAACAGAGCTGGGTGTCATATTTGTTAGGTGCGACATGATAATCATAATCTTTCTTGCTTAACCCTTATGTGAATGGCAAGGTACCCGGGTGCCTTTAGCGTTTTCATCTTAATTTTTTTTATTAAAGTAGATGATCCACGTATTTGAAACTTCTTGAGAACTCCTAACTTTTAATAAATTCTTAATTATCACTATTTTTTTAGCTTAAAAATATTTTGAAATGGCGTGGTGGACTAATTTTCATCCTTACCCCTTAACAGCATGGCAAGGTACCCGGGTACCTTCATATATTAAATATTAAAAAACGATTGTTGCAAGTATCTTTTTTAGTGAAGTGTTATTTAAATAAGATTAGAGAAAGTTTTTATCTTTTAGATTTAAACTTAAATTTGGTAAAAGAAAAACAAACAAAAAAATATATTTCTTTCAGATAAACATACATAAATAAAAAAATATTTGGCTACAAATAAATTTTTATCGATCGCTTTGTGAACAATATGGGTATATTAGACAGTTTATTGAATGCTCATTACAAATCGGTTTAAAACATCTTGTGCAAGCTTTACATGTTTTCTTTGCTTCATACGTTGGTTCAAGCACATGTGCCAACTTCCTACTATGGGGTACGCCGCTTGTTTATTTTTTGTAAGCCTGAAATGTTTAATGTTGAAACTACAAAATCTTCTTCAAGCACATTGTTCATTGCAGATTGGACTGATGACTGGGAGATACCTTTTGAATTTTATATGCGTTTTTTAAAGTTTTCTTTACACAATTCAAAGCTAAGCTCTTTCAAAATTGTATACGACGATCTGTGGAACGCAATTGTGTATGGTTTTATATATTATAAAAAAATGTTAATGCTGCTGCATCTATAGTATTGTAAAATAGTGATAGTGACCACCGATTTGTTCTGCGTTTGCAGGAATATTTGCCCATATTGTTAAGTCCTGCTTTGGTTTTGTTATAATATGTAAAACTTTTGGGTAAAAAGCAAGAATTGATGCTACATTGGGCCTTACATGCATAGTTGATAACATTACTAGAGCGTTCTATTTTTATTTGGTACGTAAGAGCAGAGTGATGCATCTTGGCTAGGGGCAAATTTTGTAGTGTATATTTGTTTAAAATACAATTGTAAATATAAAATAAAGCAGCACAAAAAACCTGTTTTGATGTAGCTGCATATTCTCTCTCTTTGCTTTTTCTAACTGTTCCAACAAGTGATAAGCCTTTTGCTAGCTTTAGGTATGTAAAAAAATTATCAGTAGTCAAATTTTTTCCTGAGTATTTGTATGGCAAAACCAGATCTAAAACCGTTCTTTCGCCTATATTTGTTTGACGCTTGCCTTCTGATAGCTTATCAGTTTAAAACTTTGCAAAGGATAAGAGCTTAATGCATTGCAAGCCCAAAAAATTTTGATGCCATATATTTCTGGCTTTGACGGCATGTACTGTGTAAAGCGGCTACGTCCTCGATATCCATTCAGTTGCTCATCAATTGTAATGCACTCAAAAGGTTTGTAACTCTGACGTAAATTCTCATTCAGCATCGCCCAAATATCCCTAAACGCAGCAGCTTTATCAGTTTATGCACATATCTTCGAGAAGAAGTACAGGTTTCCAATACTATTTCCATATAGGTACCCGGGTACCTTGCCATGCTGTTAAGGATGTTTTTTTTTGCCATTCACATAAGGGTTAAGGTTGGGTGCTGTTTCACAAGCGTGTGGAGAGGTGTCTTGTCGGAGCGGATCTGTTTTGATTATAAAAGGCGAGATCAAAGCTAGAGATGCAATTCCTGTTTAGATAGCCCAACTCCTCACCGAGGGGTCTGTTATGGCTACACAGAGTCATGACAGAGAATTGGTACCTGGTTGGCAGGGTGAGCCATTCTGGGGCCGCTGGGGGACGCTTTGTTTCCACCAAGTGTTAAGAGCACCGTGAATTATTGCCAGCACGGGTGGGATCTTCGTTATTAAACTAAATGAGCCACAAAGTATAAATCTCATTCCACAACCCCTGCAATGTAAATTCTAAACTAAAATTGAAGAAGAACGCGTATCTATAGGATCTGGGCTATTTTTACCAATTACTGCACAATAGGTTATTATCGTCAAACTGGCAACCAAATGCATTAGCTCAATTGCTTTAATGCGAGAACGCAGACAAGTACTGAAAGATGGAACAGCTGCTCCCGCAGAGACCGACAGAAGTGAAGAGCTGAAGTGGTCAATTTGGCGAATAACTCTTTTTCCATTTATCGGCATTTTAGGCTGCGACTTTTCACAGTACCAATATATGCCAGAGGCCCGAAGCCGGTAATGAAATTTCCCATTAAATTATACTGTATTATTTTCTTTGCTATCCTACAATAATAAAAAATTAACAAGAATAATTTCTTTCGAGAACTCTATTTTGCAAAAGCTGATAAATATTCATACAGGGTTGCTTCAAAAAATAGCAACAAGATTTATGTTGCTTAGTTTATTGTTTCATATAAAATATGGGTTTGAAAAGTTATAGAAAATAATTTTAAAATAAGCCCTGAATTTTTTTAATACAATGTTAATGCTCTAAAAACTTAAATGAACAAATACCGGCAATGATAAGACTATTTATCATTTGAAATATCCTCTATATGTTTTAGGTGTTTGTTTGCTAAATTTTTATAGGTTGAATGTTACCTAATTCAACTTAGATGTTCCTAAATCTTCTATTATTTAAAAAACCAAAAAAAAACATACTAAGTAAGCAATTATATGGGAAAATCACTATAGCTACATCTTTTAATAATATAGTCTTAAACATTTTAAAAACAATTACTGCTATAATATTAAACGCAACTGTATATACAAAAATACGTTAGCATTTGCATACATGCATATGTGTATATTACAAGAAGGGTACTTAACATGCATTAGCAGCAACCGCAATTATTTCCCACAAGATTTTGCTTCGTACACACATGTAAACGATTATCTCAGCTAGAAGTTGCAGTATTCTGAATATGTAAATAATACCAATGATAAATTTGTTTTAATTTGTATTTAATTCTTTTTTTTTTTGAAGTCATGCTCAAGTGTGTTTATAACTTTGTGATAAGCTGTGTACATGCATATATATTTGGATGCCGAAGAGATCTCAATAATCATTTAAGAATTTTCAAATTTCAACAAAATCTTAATAAAATAAAATATTTTTTTTTAATTTTAAATATTAATTTAAAACTTGTAAATTTAAGAACTTCAAACGGTACGTTTAAACATTTTTTACAATGCAATTAGTTTTTCCTAAATTATAGCAATTTCCATATTAAATGATTTTCTTATCGAAATATAGTTTTCAACCTGTTATTACTGTTGGCTGGTAAATAATTTTTATTTATTTTTCATATCATTTAAATGCTGTATTTAAGTATGTATGCATGCTTGTATGTTAATTATATCAGTCAGAAGCCTTAAAATCTTTGCAGTAAATGAATACGTTCTATATATGTATGTTTGTACTTATGTTGCATATGCTTGTGTGTGTATGCACGTTCATATCATTAATTAATAGTTCTTTTAGGGACCTTCTCAAGTAATTTAGTTTCATTAAATTTTATTACAAACAAACCAATTTCATGTAAATGACATTTAATATCTGCTTTATGTACATATGTATGTTTGAACGATATTCCCTTTTCCAGAATGTGTTGCTGCTTCTGCTTTTATTGTTGCAACTACCGCAAAATTTCCCATATTAAGTTCAATAAACAAAAGTCTATTTGTTTTATACTACAGCTTGTCTATAGCAAGAGATTTAACAATCTTTTATATGTTGATTCTGCAAAGCTATTAAAATTTTATATTAATAAAAAGTAATGAGCATATACGGTCATTGGCAATGCAAAAGGCCTTGCATACAATATGATAATAAGAACAATAGGCACCGGTTAATATAAGATATTTGCCAAATGATATTGTAAGTATAAAGTCTGCTAAATTAAACAAATCTTGCATGAAATAATCTTAAGGGAAACAAAACTGTTTATTTTAAATAAATGGGAAAGGGTTTTACACTTTTAGCTAGTTTGGTTATTTTACTTTCTCAGCCTCCATATACATATTATGCGCTTAAAACACAACACCTCAACCTTCGGAAATCGATATTTTTATTTCATATGTAATGTGGATAGAAAGCGTCTACCAGCGGCCCCAGAATAGCTTACCCTGCCACCCAGGTACCAGTTCTTTGCCATGACTCTGTGTAGCCACAACAGACCCCTTGGTGAGGAGTTGGGCTATCTAAACCCGAATTGCGTTTTTAGTTTTGATCTCGCTTCTTCATAATCAAAACAGATCTACAGTTGCCTCGCTTGGGGATAACCATAGCCACCACGTGAACTCCCAAAGGAGATTTCACCATTAATCAGTTCATGCACTGGTAAGCACATGGGGCCAACTAATTCTCGTGGTACCAGATAGGACTCTGGTCACCCTCGGAAATCTACTTCCGCGTCATTCCTACCAATTTATGTTTTACACAGATAAGGTATTGGTACCCTTAGAACCCTGAATTGCTGTGCCATTTAATGGCGATGCACATGGCACAGCGCAATAAAGACAACCTGCTTCAAGCCAGACCAGTGAATCACTGATCACACTTTACCCAAGACAGATTGTTTTCGTTTCAGCCATGTGTGCTAGCCTTCCAGTAATTGAATTGAAAGTTGCCCAGTTGATACCGCTAGGAGGTAGACTAAGGCACTTGTGTTATACACTTATCAACCACTAGCTGAGTAGAATGCATTTTCGAAACCAGCTACGATATTTATCATCAGTACTCTTTGTTCGGTTGTAAGTTATTATATTTAGTTGTAAACATCAGCCGTTTAATCCATTTGCCTATTGTGGCGTGGTGAGCCGGAACGAAGTTTTTTCCATTTAACACTAACTGAATCAAAGCTTTTTCTTTTTTCCTTTTTATGTACACTAACGCCATCTAGATTTAGATCTTTGACCATCTGTTAGACGGTATTAAAGATAAAAACTACGTTATTTTTTAAATTTAAATTTTTTAATTGTTAATTATCACCGTGCCCATGTGTGTTTTATGCGTTTATTTATGCATAGTTGAACTATTTGTTTTTCTCAACTTTATATTTTTTAACGAATAAGTAAGAATTCAATTTTTTTGTTTTTTATAAATTTCGAAAAAGTCAAAGGATGCTTGTCTTTTAATTTCCAAAACAATTGTTAAAAAATCCAAGCTGCCTTTTTGCACGCTTATGTAATTTTCATTGCCTTTATTGTGTTTTCTTCTCACAAACAAGTTACATAATAGTATTTGACGTTTTGACATTCTCTCTCACACATTATTTTTCTTAGGGATATGTTTGATAAGGGTGTCCCATATTTCAAAGTTAAAATTCTAAAACTACTTGGGGCATCTGGGCACACTCTAATTTTCTTACTTGTAATGCAACTAGTACAGGCCCGGACCCAGCTCAAGCTTTTTGGAATCCTAAATAAAACACACAATTGAAAAACTAGCCTTCAGAGGTTTTTTAAAATATAATTTCAACAAAAAAATTTATTTCATTTAAATATTTATAATTACATAAAAAACCAAAAAACATATTTATTAAATTAATAGTTTATGGTTTTCTGTTGAAGCAAATTTGTTAAGCACGACATTTGCCTCAATTTTTTAAAAATAGCAATATTGTGAGGCAAAAGTTGAGGAATGTTTAACAAATAAAGGACGTTCTTCGAGAAACATGTTTTAAGACATGTAAAACAGATTCAATTAAGAGTATGTAGCCCTTGATGCGGTAGTATATTTCGAAATCTTCAAAAGGACTTTTTCTTTAAAATCTGGGTTTTTTAACTAAAATTCCCATAACAATGCAAATATTTTTTGCCTCTTCAAAAATAGTTCCAAATTCTGAATAGTCTGCATTCCTTTTGGTTTCAAGACAAATTATCAGGGTTTTTATAATAGATGATCCTTTTTGTAGATCTATATCCTGCTTTTGTAGAATTAAACTAAGCAGTGGTGTGAGAGTAAGTATATCATTTAGAATTTTTTTTTTCGCAAATGAATTCGAAAGTGCTCCGAGAAGT
Source organism: Melanophora roralis (assembly GCA_963583895.1). NCBI lineage: Eukaryota > Metazoa > Arthropoda > Insecta > Diptera > Rhinophoridae > Melanophora > Melanophora roralis. Next base: position 21,705,089 of record OY757191.1, read on the forward strand.
TTTTTGGAAGACGTATCCCTATCTTTACACTAGGGTATCTCTTCAAATGCTTCTAAAATGTGCTTTACTCTTACTGCAAATTGTAAAATTCAATAATGACAATCCACCCATTGTGTTTTGCAAAATGGTTATCTTCATTATGCGAAACAAAATGGGCGGATATTTTAGAAAAACTGCGTTACGCTTAGGATGATATTTTTGAAAAAAAATTCTGGTTTCTTTAACAAACGATACAACTATTTATACTATGGGTACCATGTTGCCTCTTGAGATCGAGTTTTTCACATTATGAGAGTAGCAAGACATTTGTCTTGCAGTTTTTGCGGTTTCTTGTATTTTTTTACTGCTGCATTTTCTGCCCACATCAAAGGACACCCGCCAGTTCCAATCCCTACACTATTTTTTAACGCAAGACCAACGTTTTTCAAAGCTCTTAAAACTACTGGTAATAATATTTTAGCATTAATTGATACTTTGACGTCATCGCCAATATCATTTAAGGCCTTTTCAAATGCGTCGATAAAGCCGATGCGTTCTTCTTGTGCAAACTTTTCACTTACGTTAAAATATCTTAGACAGAAAGTTTTACATAATTCAGTTTGAATTGCTTTCGTTATATGTATATGAATCATCTAAGAGGAAAACTAGGAAACAGGGACCTACAATTTCATTTCCGGCATCTATACGGAATCGCAGAAATGGACGAAAAATACCTTCCGAGCTTGTATTTTCAGAAGATTACAAAGGACCATCATCTCGATATCCACGAAGAGTTATATTATGCCTTCCGTTGGAAATGATAGTTTTTTTAATAGACAACAAACGTTCCAGATTTTCAATTGCTTGTTTAAGTACAGATGTTTGTATTTGATTTCCCCCTTTAAGACGAAGTTTTTTTTAATGGTTTTTTTTAAATGGTTTGGTTGAAGAGTAAAAAAAATATTTTACAGTAGAAAATGAATAAATAATTTAAAAGAAACTATTAATAAGTTTAAGTTTGGTTGGAAAACAGGTTTAGGTTTTTAACATAATTTTAAATAAATAAAAAAAAACTTTAATATTCTATTTTTTCTAGTTTTTTGACCTTAAAAAAATAGTCTTATTTAAAAAACTTTAATAATAAATTATCGTTTAATATTGCTTATCAAAATAAAAGTATATAATTTGTTAAAACAAATATTTGTTAAAGCAAATATATTATAACATTTCTCTGACCCCTATTTCTCTTACGCAACAATGTTCGTATGTTGTATATATGTGTTTACGCATGTGGATTTATTTTTGTGTATTTTTAGGGGAAAGAAAAAAATTTATACTGTTGAACACGTGTTAAACAAATAATATTTTCTTAAAATTGTTTAAGGGAACTGGAAATGTGGCTTAAGTAATAATAAAATAATAATAAAAATAAATGTAAAAGTATAATAAACGGTTACTACTGGACCTGCTGTTGTCACAAATACATCATTATAAACTTATTGGAGAAGGTCTTATGTTGAAATGATTGTTATGGCAAAAGCAACTCAGGTCAACTCTAGCCCGCATGTTTTATTTTTTCTTTTTTGCAACCCTAGGCTATAAGCCACATTTCCGACAGTATGTTTTGTAAAACATAGTCCTTCTGCCCTTCGATAATAGCTGATAAGCCACTGGTCGATGGTCGGGCCCTAGGGCATAACTTTCATCGGGGCAAGGGCTTATGTCTACCTCCTCGTGGTATCAACCGGGCAACTTTCAGTTTACTGGAAGGCTAACAGACCAGGCTAGTTTCAAACAATCTCTCTTGGGCTTAATGTGATCATATGGTTAGCTACTGGTCAGAATTGGGGCAGGTTGTGCTTGTTGATGCTGTGGCATGCTACCTTACCAAAGACTACACAGCAATTCAGTCAAACAGCCTCCGTGTGCGTGTATTGCACGGTCTGATTATTATTAAGGTCTCCTTCGGGAGTACATTTGGTGGCTCTGGTTATCCTCAAGCGAGGAAACTGAGAACAAAAGTTAATATACTGGGGTTTGTGTTGTTTGTGCCCCAGAGTGATCGCGTAAGTGGTCTTATACGAACTTAAGGTTCGCAAGAAGGAGTCTCTAGATTTTAACGGGAGTACCCGAGCAAGTGAACAACCGTTGAGTACTTGAAAGAAAATAAGTATGGAAGCTGACCTCGGCTGCGGACCCCATTATCTGAAATAAGACCCCGTCAGAGTTGTAGCAAATAATGAAATAGCCGGCATTGGCTTTTGAAGCATGTGATTGATTTGGTCCTGACTGAGAGGGAGAAGAATTTGAAGCGTTGATTATATGGTACAATGTTTTAACTCGAATGAAAAGAATCTACAAAATGAGCTGGGTGTCGCATTGTTGAGGTGCGACATGATAAAGTCATAATCGTTTTCACTTAAGGTTGGGCACAGTTTCACAAGCGACTCTGTTTTGATTGGGAAATGATGAACTTAAAACTGGAGATAGAATTCAGCAAGGGGTCCTTTAATAGCCAACATGGGGCCACTATGGAGAATTGCTATCTAGGTGGTCTAGCAAATCATCTGGGAAACCATATAACAGGCATTATTGTGACGGTGTTAAGTCACCATTAGATGGATGCCTACACGGCAGATGCTCATGAAAAACTATACACGTCTGTTGTGCGATAATTAGTTATTGTACTAAGCGCCCAAGTCATAGTGTTCCCCTAATTTGTCTCACAGTGTCATCTTTTTCATTCAACTCAAGATCCAAACCCTAAGAAGTACCTTAGAAATAAACATATTTAAACAAAAAAGTGTTCTACAGCCCCATGGGGGACCCTTACTCCTAGACTTCACAGAATGCATTCTCAGGGCCTGTCAGCCTATATAAAAGTTAAGCCCTATGCCGTCGAAATGTCTAGTATTTCTAACTGGAACACTCTACAATCATCAGATATTTTCTGAGAAAATCTGACGCCTCTCCAATAAATAAGAAGTCAGCTCCAGTGCTTATATCAATTAAGATCTGTCAGTGAAAGCTGCACATTTTTTATATAGGTTTTCAGGTATCAATCAAAAATCCTTCTTCAAAAGTGTCTTAGTATGACCAGTAAATTTTTAAATAATGACTTTCCTGATCCGATTAGGCTTCCCACCATCATTCCCATTAGCTTAAATGCCTGTAACGTCCGGATATGATACATTGTGCCGCTTTAGCAGTATTTTTCTTAGCAACAGTCCATTCATAGGTTAAAATAGGTTTTGCAAATACAATAAAACACTTGTAGTTGCAAGCCCTTGCTCTTCTTTTTTTTTTGAAATTTTCACGTGCTGGGTTAAGGCCTCTCTTGACCCTTTCCTGCGTAACCTTCCTTAAAGTTTTGTTAACAAGGACTATCCATTAAAAACTAAGTATCACCTGCATGCTTTGGCTTCTCTCCATAAATTGTTGTGCTTCTAAAAACCTAGACCTGATGGCAAAAAGAACTGGTTCTGTTTTACAAGAATTAAGCTTCCATGATTTACAGAAGGCCAGTGTTGGTAGCTCCTTGACTAGCAAAATAAACTTTTCACTGACCAGGATAATCACATTGTATGCTCTTTATGATCTTTCTTTCTCCATCATCAAATTTCCTTAAAATACTTTTGTTAGTTGGAAGATACAATCCTAAAGAGTCTCATCTGTGGCGCTTGTTCATACATTGTTAAAGGTTCTTTTAACGTCCATAGCGTCTCAGCATGTATTCCCTGTCAAGCATGCCACATTCTTTAGGACCAACGACATCACTTTTCGCACTCCTAATATAGCCCCTCACATGAACGTGAAAATTATATAAAAAATAATAAAGCACTTACCATCATATTTGTTAAAAAAACAAACTAAAAACTATTTTTTTATGCTTTAAATTGCCCTTTAGATATTCCTTAAGGGATCACTAATTTTTTTTTAACATATAATTAGGATAAAACGTTTATAGTTATGCAATCAATTGTATAGAATTTTAATTGTCATTTTAAGTTTTTAAATTGCAAAAGCCTTAAACTAATGGCCAAGCACTCTGTTGTAGGTTTATGGTAGATTTAAGGCAAATCAAATAAAAAACAACTTTATGATTCTGGCTTTTTAAGAATTGTTTTCCTCTTTTTTTACACCCTCAAGAAAAGTTTAATTTTTTCCTACATTTCCATTTCTAAGTCATGTTACTTCCGTTTTTTCAAATTGTTTGTTTTTGCTCTGTTACATATTGCTAGACGTGACAAAAGGTTTTATTTACCATAACTTAAAGGAAAAAAACTAAAAAAAGCTAGAAAAGTACAACGCAAAAAGGAATTGAAAAAAGTAAAATTTTTTTGTTACTTGTGTCCACAACAACCTGTAATTGATACTTTGAGTTTATTGTCAAACCTTAAGTGATTTTTTTTAAGGTAAAAAATGTTTATGCCATACTTTGCTAACTAATGGTGGCCTTTTTTAGAAGTCAAGAAAAAATGCTGGCAGATAATTGAGTAATACTTTTTCAAAGTAACACAAGGACTTTTAAGAACAAAAGAAAAATTATTTTTTACAGCTGTTGGCATATAATTATGTAAAATTGATTTGTGTTTTTTTGTTAAAATTACCTGAGTTTTCTTATTTATTTGTTAAAAGCAACCAAAATTTGTTTCCATATTTTTAAAAAAATATGCAAATTTAGAATTAAATTGATTATATTTTCCAATACGATTCATAAGCCCTCTAATTTAAAACAGTTATATGTGTCGGTGGCGAAAAAACATACATAGTTGGCTAAAAAATTATATCGATGATAATAAATTTTTATACAGGGTGTCTGGTGGCAGATTTATATTTTCAAACCTAAATAAAAAACGTAAAAATTGACTCAAAATTTAATTAAGAGCATTAAACAATAGAATGGAAATGCGGATTTTTTAATTCAAAAATCTTGTCGCCAAATGTCTTCCGTCGAGCTAAACACACTACTGAAAACGCTGCAGTAAACTTGGTTCGAATGAGTTGATTTCTCATCGAATATTTTTTTAAATCCATAAAAGATTAGAAATTGTCATTATAAACCCTTTCTTTGAGGTAGCCCCATATAAAAAACATGCGAGCAACATTGGGTGACCTCAGTAACCATGGGATGTCCCCAAAACGACTGATCAGATTTTGGAGGAAATTATCCCCGAGCAAATTCATTAAAGCTCTGGCTGTATGTGCAGTCGCCCTATCCGGTTGAAACCACATGTGTTAAGAATAAAATAAATGAGCTCACAGGTTTGGCTAAAAGAATACCGTAATTATGCGTCAATAACTTTTACCATTGACTTTTGTCGCCTGGCCTAGAGAATTTGCGAAAGAAAGCCCAATTATCTCATGCGTAGATTAGGCACACCAAACAGTTACCCGGTTTTGAGATTTTGGGGCTAGTAACGGTAGTCTTGCTTCTTATTGTTTAAGTGAAAATTAGCCTCGTCGCTCCAACAAATTTAAATTACTGTGCGAAAACGCACCTTTTCTTTTTTTTTAATTTCATGACTAATCGTTCTTGGAAGTCCCAGTGAGGCTGCTCTTTTCAGTATTGAAAGTCGCAGATTTCTACGTTAACTGCTTTCAACCAGTTCATTGTCTTCGGGAGACCTTGAAGATTGACTGGGCCTTGGCCGTGGGACATTCATAGCCGAGTCATTCGCGCGGAATCTCAGCATAAGCGAATGATTTAATTTACACTACGTCGATCACGTATTGTCAACGAGCAATTACGGAAGAATTATTACTCCTCAAAAATGCCTCCAAAGCGGACCGCGTGGTCGTTAAGGGTTTTACGTGACACCTGCCATGCTGGCAATAATTCAAGCTGCTCTTAACTTTTGGTGGAAACAACACGTCCACCAGCGCCCCCATAATGGCTCACTCTGCCACCCAGGTACCAATTCTCTGCCACGACTCTGTGTAGCCATAACAGACCCCTTGGTGAGGAGTTAGGCTATATAAACCCGAATAGCGTTTCTAGTTTTTATCTCGCTTCTTCATATTTAAAACAGATCTGCGCCGACAAGACACCTCTTCACACGCTTGCAAAACAGCACCCAACCTTAAGCAAGAAAGCATATGATTATCATGTCGCACCCAACGAATGCGACACCCATCTCTATTTGAAGGATCTCTTTTCATTTAGACGAATCACTTTCTCCACTTTCATCAACGCTTCATAATCTTCTCACCGCCAGTAAGGACCGAGTCACGCACATGCTTCAACATGTTAATGCCAGCCTTTTCATTATTTGCTACTACTTTGACGGGATCCTATTTTAGATCCTATGGTCCCCAGCCGTAGCCAGTTTCCCTATTCTAAACACACTTACACCTTTTCAGCTATTAGTCTACTGCAACAGTTGCTCATGTGCCTGGGTAGACCCGCCAAAACTAGAAACTTTACCTTGTGAGTCTTAAGTTCATATAACACCATTTACGCGATCAATCTGGGGCCTGTACAGGACGGACCCCATTATATCTATATTCGATCACAGTTGCCCCGCTTTGTGATAACCACAGCCACCACGTGAACTCCCGAAGGACACCTCACCATTAATCAGTTCATGCATTGGTAAGCATATGGGGCCAACTAAATCCCATGGTACCAGATAGGACTCTGCTCAGCCTCGCAAATCGACATCCGTACAATTCCTACCAGTTTCTGTTTAACACAGATAAGGTATTGGTAACCTTAAAACCTTGTGTTGCTGTGCCACTTATTGGTATTGTACATGCCACAGTGACAACAAGGACAACCTGCCTCAAGCCAGACCAGTCACATTTGGCCCAAGACAGATTGTTTTCGATTTAGCCATGTCTGTTAGCCTTTCAATAACTGAAAGTTGCCCGGTTGATACCACTGGGAGGTAGACTTAGGCACTTGTATTTATAACTTATCAACCGAGGAACGCGTGCTGCTCGCTCCACTGCTGCGACATCTTGACTGACAAATCCTCACAATTGATAATTCCAATGACATCACCCTCCCTCCGCGCCGCGCCGATTATTACGTTTTGAAATAACGTTATTTGTGATATAAATTTGCCACCAGACACCTTGTACTTTCTTAGTTTTTTACTAATCTTTAAACGTTTGTTGTAAATAAAGTAAAATTAAATTTTTAATTATATTAAAAATTTGGAGAATATAAATATAGTGCATTAAAAATACCCCTTAAGATTAATTTTTGCTTTAATTTAAGTTTTAATACCCTCTCTTTCAAATCTGTGTAAAGCTTTTTTACATCATAAAATTCGAAGGAATGCAAGCATTTGAAGCACTACTCAAACTTTTAATCCTGATTAAAAAACTCATGGTTTTCTTTCATAACTTCTTCCAAATTAAATTTTTTTAGGTGGAAAAAATCATATGCCTTTTGATGTTATAAGGCAAAAAGGAATTAACAAAAATATAAAGTCTGAAAATTTAATTGTTGTCTAAATTCGAATCTGACTGCACTTTAGCTTAAATTTCCAATAATTGCTCGGAAGCTTACACTTAATCGAAAAGACCAGTTTTTCAATTTCGCTGGCTTATAACTTTATTGCAAAGGATTACATAAATTAATTCAAAACTTTATTTTTTCAACCCTAAATTGCCCATGTTGTATAGAGTGCTACTAAAAACAATTTACAGATTTCACTGACAGCACAACCTCTTACTAAAATAAATATACTTGACCAACTTAATGACCATAAAAACCGGATGCGATAAAAAAATGTTATTGTTTTTAGCTAAAATCGTAAACAAAATCAATCGACATGTAACATAAACAAAAAAAAAAAAAAAGAAAATAAAAACCATTTTGTTACACTAAACTTACACATAAAAACAGCTTTAAAAAGCACTCTTTCATATATAAATATGTATGTGTGTGTGTTTATGCATTAACAAAAACATATTAATACGTAAAAGGCTCCTTTGGCAAATAAAGAAAGTTCATCGTAATAAAAATAAAGGTTAAAAAGTCAAAACTAATAAAAAGTAAGTAAACAACAACTTTGGCAAGTTTTTGATTAGTTTCAGTTTAAACAAAACTTTTATACATTTTTGAAAATTGTTTATTTAAATATTATTTGTATTACATAATGACGTTTTTTTAATAAAATAAAATGTTATAAATGTGAACATCTAAAGACATATGCATATACCATATTTTTAGTTTTTGCTATTATTTCAATACACTGGTCTTTAACAGTGGAGGGCATTAAATTAAAAAAGTTTTGAGAAATTATTTTTTCTTCTTGCAACTTTTGACTGAAAATCTAACACAAATGCCCCTAATCTTAGTTCTATCTAAAAAAAAACATTGTTTTTAATTGCCAATACCTGCAGGTCTCTCAGTCAAGGTACTACGTTTCCGTTTCCGATTTTCGGATGTTATAGAGGCTATCGCTAACCTAAATGACAAAAAAGCTCCTGGCGTTGATAAGATGAGCAACAAAATGATTTTAGAGCTAACCTTTACAGGTAAAAGAATTATTCTTTTTGTTTTTAATGCCATAATTTGGCTTGAACACGTTCCGCCAGTATGGAAAGTTGCCTTAGTAAAGATGATTCCCAAGCCTGGTAAGGATCCTTCGAAGGTGGAGTCTTATAGGCCTATAAGTTTGTTACCAACTTTGGCGAAACTATTCGAAAAGCTGCTTAAAAACAAGCTGAGTCCGATCCTTAATGATAACAACTGCATCCCAGATCACCAATTTGGTTTTAGAAGTCAACATAGCACAATCGAACAAACTCACAGACTGGTGCAGGTTATAAGAAAAACCTTTGAGGAAAAGAAGTACTGCTCCGCGCTCTTCATTGATGTCTCTCAAGCTTTCGATAAAGTATGGCACGAAGGCCTTTTAAACAAACTAAAGCTAAACCTTCCAGCTAATATTTTCAACCTATTAAAAAATTACATAACCGGTCGACAATTTATGATCAAAGAGGGAAACCAAATAAGTTGTTCCCAACCAATAGAGGCTGGTGTACCTCAAGGGAGTATACTAGGTCTAATTTTGTACTTGCTTTACACAGCAGATATGCCAACCAACTGTTTTACGCACACGTCCACATTTGCTGATGATACTGATTTTGTCAGTATTGATAAAGACCCTAAAGAGGCTTCGAGTCAACTGCAACAACACGTTAGCCAAGTTGAGAAATGGGCAAGGTTATGGGGAATAAAAATAAATGAACAAAAATGTACTCACATAACTTTTACCTTACGCAAAGAAACGTGCCCTCCAATCACTATTAACAACCATTTGGTGCCTCAACGATCCGAGACAAAATATCTTGGTATTCACCTAGATCGCCGCCTCACATGGAAGCCTCATATAGATGCAAAGCTGACGCAAATGAAACTTAAAGCTGCACAAATCCACTGGCTTATGGGTAGAAACTCTGTGCTTCATTTGGATTGTAAACTTCTACTATACAACTCAATTTTAAAATCAATTTGGTGCTACGGTATACAATTATGGGGCACTGCTTCCGCCTCTAACATAGAAAAAATACAACGCCGTCAAAATAAAATCCTAAGAATGATAACTGGTGCTCCGTGGTATGTCAAAAACAGCAACATCCATAAGGATCTTAAAGTTCCACTAGTTAAATGCGAAATCCTGAAATATGTGGACAAGTACTTAAATAAGCTGGAAACACATCCAAACCCGCTCGCTCGAAGTATCTTGCAACATAGTGGACACTCCCGTCTAAAAAGCAGGGATACTATTGCGCTTAGATGAAGATAACTATTTATATTATGAGAACGTAAATTTTAGTTTGGCACTGGCTGGACTAATATTATTTCCTTAGTCTTAAGATTTGAAAACTTATTGTTAGTTCGCTAAAGCGAAGATTCAATAATTAAAAATTATGCAAAAAAAAAAAAAAAAAAAAAAAAAAAATATGTATGTATGTTTTGGTAACTATTTGAGATTTTAACCTTTGCCCTGCACATAAAAACATAAAAAAAGGTTAGGAAATTAGCTTAAAACGGATATAAAATTGGGTGTAACTTAATAAAAATGCAAAAAAGTGTTTGGAAATTTGCTTAAAATGGGCTCAAAACAGTGTTGATACTATTTTTTCCACATTTGTTTATATACACAAGGTTTAAAATAGGTTTTGTAAGCTTTTATTCGTTTATGAATACATATTTTTTTAAACTTGCCTAGTAAAGACTTAAAGTGCTGTTTAAATTTTGAGGAATACAGCTGCTCATCTATAAGTAGATTTACTTTCATGCACAACTCAAAATCCATCAAGTCACCTTCTTATCTCTAGTTGTTATTCAGCTTCATTTTTAACAAATCCTTCTTCAAAAATTATCAATCCAGTAGAGATTAAATTTTGTATTCAACTATTAGTTTAGAATTTTAATTTTTCCAAATTTAACCATAATTATGTTGTCTGTTTTCATTAGGCCAACATGATGCAAAGTTTTGAGTTAATAAAAAAACCTGCCAAAGGCAAGTTTAAATTTAAAGCCAGTGGAGGATTTAAATAAATGCGTTTAATGGTAGATACGTGAAGTGAGTACAAAATGATTATCACTTAAACAATCTACACTACCTATACACAAGCACACATACATACGTACAGCCATAAAACGCAAATACAATCATATTTGCTATGTTTTACTGAATGAAATCAAAATACCAAAAATATAAAAAAAAATTAAACATCTAACTTTTTGATTTTTATGTTTAATATTCCACATGGTCTCTAAGTAAAAAACTCGGTTGTCTTTTGTGTGATGGAGGTTTTTTCTGCTTAACTTTTGTGAGGGCGACGTATTGTTTTATCTGTGGGTGTTGCAAAAGAAGGAAAACCAAACTCGAGCTATTGTGGATTTTACTAATTTTTTGTTTTGGTTGTAAAAACACTATACATTTTCATTTCTTTTATCAATTCAAAAATTTTTCAAAGGGAAAAAAAATATTTGATTTTTAAAAATATAGCCTTGATTTTTTTATTATTGGAACTTGAAAATTTTTCATTTAATTCCAAAAATAATAGTCGAAGTGAAAGCAACTGAACTTTAATTTTTTTTTGCGAATTTGAAAAAACAGAGCTTTTAGTGTTTATCGGTCCAACGTTTAAATTTGGAACAATAAATTTCGAAGGATATTTTCTGGTAAGAGAATTGATAGTATGGGTTGTGGTAGCCAAAGAATTCATTTGGACATTTGTTTTATTCCCTTAGATTGTGCTTAACTGTTGCCTATTTGATTTTGCCTGGTGAGAACCATTAGCTTGGCGGTCGCATCTGTAAAAACTGGAAATAGACGCTAAAAGTGTAGTTTTTGCCAGCTTATTTCAGTCCCCTGTGTTTTCTCCTTTGGGAATAATAACCCTTGTACTCAAATCAGGGGGGAAAATCTGTTGGTGTTAAACATCTAGCTGGGCAAGAGAAAAGAGTAACATCCATACGACGAACAGCAAAGCGGTTATCTTTTAGCATCCAAGTGACTGGGAGCAGTTCGTGGTGCAGAGGTAGTCGACCTGTACTCCCATAGCAACCTACCTAACTTATCAACTGGTTGGTCATTAGGATTGTTCCTTCCCCCGGTCATAAGTGCATAACGTACTCGTAATTTCATTAATTGTCCTGTTTGAAAGTGTAAAATATAAGGGCTTAACGTCGTTTAATTGATCTTATTGTTTGGAGGCGCAAAATAAAAGCGCAAATATCTATAAAAATTTCGCAACAAAAACAAATTAAATAAGCTAGAGTAAAGTTTCGTTTTACGAGTAGTGACGAATTAAACTTTTTAGTCGTGGTAGTTTTGTGAAAAAGATCGTTATTTAATGAGTGTTCTTATAACTAAATTGTAGATGTAGACCCACGCACCCACACACACACACACACACATATACACAGAACTACACACACACACACACTTTTTCTCACATACCCATACACAGAAACACCTATACATAAAGGCACTTTATACTTACCTTACACAGACATGCAATAAATAACCCAGACACAACATATCCCTTACACGCATACAGATAAACCAATCGAACTAAATAATTTCCTTGTCGGTATTATAAACAATATAACATAAACCAATTCTGCAACAATCAACTGTCATCGGGCGCCTGCTGACATCGTTGGACCACATCAAAAGAATGTAAGTTGTATTTAAATTACTTTATTTAAAAATTGCTTATATAACCCCAAGGGAAATATAAAAAAAAAAAAAAAAAAAAAAAAAAAAAAAAAAAAAAAAAAAAAAAAAAAAACCCACCTTAACATCTAACACTACCATATAGTCTAACAGAAAATAAAAAGTTGTAAATTTAATTTTGTTCTGGTATGAAAACCACTTATATTTCCTAATTTTAAACCACTTGATCAAAATTTAAATTTCATATGATTTTTCTTTGTTCCTACATTTACTTTTAAATCCCTTTTAATAAACTTTTTAACTTTTAATTTTACTAGCCTATTTTGAAATATTGATACATAGCTACTAATGCTAATCGAATCCTAATTTATTAAATTTATGTTTTTTTTTTTTTTTTTACTTAATAACAACTTATTTTAAAATAAAATTTTAAACATACTATACTTATAATTGTAAACAACTGTAGAGATAGAAAGAAAAAATGATTGAAAATAAATAATCTAAATATTTAAATTTTAATATGGAAATCTAAGTTTTAACTTTAAATAACGAAAGGTGAATAAGCAGGTATGGGGTAGAAAGGGAGCTATTTAAGTTTTGTTGATAATTTGGGCTGACCTCGAACTTTCATTGGGTCAGCATGGATGGGTGGGCATAGGTATTGGTGTAGCAAATTCCATCAAAGACTACACCCCTAACATCAACAGTCGCTCTTAGTGTTTTTAGTTTTTTTTCCGGTGAATCATGTCAGTTTATAAAGTGCTACCTAAAGTAAAGTCTCCATAACCGATTCAAAAACAATTTAGAATTTTTTTTTATTTGGGAACACAATACACCCCCCCAACGACGAGCACGGCCGAATTAATAGGTAGCCAAGTTCCCAAAGTTGTACACCGTAGGTTCAGAATCATTACAGAGATTTTTGGCGCCCAACGTGGGGCCTCAGCTTTCGTAAGAATATAAATTTTGGTGCAATAACATCTAGATGCTGAGGGCTCTGAATTCCTTGTGGGTGGTGATTTACTTTTTTATTAAATTTCTTTTATATCTTTTGTTTTTGGGTGGATATTAGTTCCAGTACTCGTCACTGTGGATTTAATTGATAATTGTTCGTATGATTTTCAATTCCCGGTTTGATGGGTATTGTGCTAATAGCTATTAGGGTTTGAGTTAGAACTCGAGAAGTTGTTCTGGTAGGTATCGGTCTAATCCTCGTTTAACTCTTACTCTTCTATTTTGCTTTTGTTTTCTTCCTCTTCTTTTGGTTTTTTTTTGTGGTGTGGATTTAGAGTAATTGGTACATAATCGGCTGCTCTCCTGCTATGAAAAAATCAACTCCTATTTACG
>OY757191.1:21718769-21788769 GCA_963583895.1 Melanophora roralis
AATTCAATCTTAGAATTACTGCAATATTATCTAATTTAAGTTATGTTGAAAAAGAATTTTATTTGCTATTTAGTTCGACACGCCTGTGCTTGTAAAATACAATAATATATAAATGTAACACAAAAAGTAGGTAATGATCATTACCATTCATACATGATCATTAACTTTAAGTTACTGTATTTGGTTTATTTATTGATTGTGTTCTTTTCTTTTTCAATGATTGATAATTATGAATTACTATGTTCGCAATTCTTGTTCTTTCTTTTATGGATTTCACGTTTTATTAATGAAATACATAATATAGTCATTCACTTGATAAGAATGAAATACAAAAAAAATTTTACAAAAACAAATTGATTAAGAAACCGATCATGTTATTACTAGAATTGCAAGTTTTTTTATTATTGTATTTTACAATCTAGTTAAAATTAATTTACGTTTAAAAAAAAAAGGAAGATATATGCAAAACAATAAACAAATATAAGAGAAAAATTTAAAGACTCACCAATGTAATACTGGAACCGCTGATTGATGAGGCCTCGTCAAACTGCTGGTGTTATTGGTTGAAAAAGTTATAAATGGACTTCATTGAGATATGATTTTTTCTTTTGTTTTGCACACTTTAACTTAGGAAAATATTATTTAAATAATATAATTAACATTAAACTTACTTCATAAATAAAAAATTTTTTTTCTTGCTGTGATATGCTATGTGCAATACAGGTTAAGTTTTCACACTATTGTTTAAGGGTGACGTTCCCACTATTACTTTCTTAACGATTTAAATGTAAAAATTAGTTTTTTTCTTTTTTTTTCGATTTTAAGGGACACAATTCAATAGGTTATTAAAATTGATCACCTCTACGGCAGAATTAGTATAAATTTTGAAATATGAAATAGGTGAAGAACTTAACCTGGCACATCTTACGTACTAAATATTCCACGAATTAGTAATGAGGAATCCTGCTATTCCTGGACCTTTACCTAGTCTAAACGATGATCTGGGGATGCAATTTCACTGGACTCCAGCCAAGTGAATGCACTTTGAGACGTTTTTGGTTGTTCTTTGTAGTTTTTTTTTTTCTTTCTTTCCTCTACCTAGTTACGTGTTCAACAACTGCTATGTGAATGTTTTATTAACATCATAGTATTTCTTCTTTGGTTTCACGTTTGGAGAAGAATTAAATCAATAAAAATGCGTACAGTGGTGGCAAAAGAATCAGTACCAATTTGTGAAATACTAAAAAAATTTTGGTTTTTACTAATGTCCCTTCTAATATGATATTTATTCTTTTGTATGCGATGTAAGTCTTCTGGAAGGTCAGTTTATGTTTTCACGATTTGTCCAGAATCTGGAATAAATCAGCCACCTTGTTTAAGAGCCGCACTTCGGGTAGTATGACACTTTTGTTAAAAAAACATTTCTATTTATTTTCATAGGTACATTATGAATATTTAAAGCACTAATTTTGTTACCTGATTTATTTGGTTTATAACCAACCCGTGTGAAAAAATTGCTAATTATTATAATTTTGGTGGAGTCACTATGTATAAATTTTTCTATTTATACCCTTCACATAGTGATAGGGTATATATCACTTTGTCATTCCGTTTGTAATTTCTTTATTATTCATTTGCGACCCCATAAAGTATATATATTCTGGATCCTTATAGATAGGGAAGTCGATTTAGCGATGTCCGTCTGTCCGTCTGTCCGTCTGTCCGTCTGTCCGTCTGTCCGTCTGTCCGTCTGTCCGTCTGTCCGTCTGTCCGTCTGTCCGTCTGTCCGTCTGTTGAAATCAAGTTTCCGGAGTCAAATAAAAAGATACAGACCAGTTAATGGTGTCAAACGATCACAAATATCCTGGAGACAATCGCTATTTAAAATCAATAAAATCGGTTCACTATTGACCGAGATATAAGCGAAAACCCAGAGTAACCCATTTTTTTTAGGACAATATCCGTGCATATATCCCTATATATCTCAGTAAGTATAGTCACTCTTGCCACAAAACTTGGCACGTATACTCCTAAAGAAGGGACCTTAATAATGGAAAAATTTTTTTCAGATAGGACCAGGGGAAGGGGTATTTTTTCTACAATTGCACAAATTTGGTGAAATATTTTATGCGCTATATCTCGTAAACTATAACAGCTATCGAATTAAAATGTTCTACAAAAAGTAATTGCATGCTAAGGGCTACGCTTTAAAGAAAAAATTTTTTGGGTGGGGGCAAAAAAAGGGGTAGCTCCCATACAAATCGACAATTATTATCAAATATTCGATACGCTATATCTCGGAAACTATAACAGATATCGAAATGAAATGTTCTACAAAAAGTAATTGCACGCTAAGGGCTACGCTTTAGAGAAAAAATTTTTTGGGTGGGGGCAAAAAAAGGGGTAGCTCCCATACAAATCGACAATTATTTTCAAATATTCGATACGCTATATCTCGGAAACTATAACAGATATCGAAATGAAATGTTCTACAAAAAGTAATAGCACGCTAAGGGCTACGCCTTAGAGTAAAAATTTTTTGGGTGGGGGCAAAAAAAGGGGTAGCTCCCATACAAATCGACAATTATTATCAAATATTCGATACGCTATATCTCGGAAACTATAACAGATATCGAAATGAAATGTTCTACAAAAAGTAATTGCACGCTAAGGGCTACGCCTTAGAGAAAAAATTTTTTGGGTAGGGGCAAAAAAAGGGGTAGCTCCCATACAAATCGACAATTATTTTCAAATATTCGATACGCTATATCTCGGAAACTATAATAGATATCGAAATGAAATGTTCTACAAAAAGTAATTGCACGCTAAGGGCTACGCCTTAGAGAAAAAATTTTTTGGGTGGGGGCAAAAAAAGGGGTAGCTCCCATACAAATCGACAATTATTATCAAATATTCGATACGCTATATCTCGGAAACTATAACAGATATCGAAATGAAATGTTCCACAAAAAGTAATTGCACACTAAGAGCTACGCTTTAAAGAAAAAAATTTTCGAGTGGGGGCAAAAAAAGGGGTAGCTCCCATACAAATCGACAATTATTATAAAATATTCGATACGCTATATCTCGGAAACTATAACAGATATCGAAACGAAATGTTCTAAAAAAAGTAATTGCACGCTAAGGGCTACGCCTTAGAGAAAAAATTTTTTGGGTGGGGGCAAAAAAAGGGGTAGCTCCCATACAAATCCACAATTATTATCAAATATTCGATACGCTATATCTCGGAAACTTTAACAGATATCGAAATGAAATGTTCTACAAAAAGTAATTGGGCAAAAATGCCTACGCTTTAAAGAAAAAAATTTTCGAGTGGGGGCAAAAAAAGGGGTAGCTCCCATACAAATCGACAATTATTATAAAATATTCGATACGCTATATCTCGGAAACTATAACAGATATCGAAACGAAATGTTCTAAAAAAAGTAATTGCACGCTAAGGGCTACGCCTTAGAGAAAAAATTTTTTGGGTGGGGGCAAAAAAAGGGGTAGCTCCCATACAAATCGACAATTATTATCAAATATTCGATACGCTATATCTCGGAAACTATAACAGATATCGAAATGAAATGTTCTACAAAAAGTAATTGCACGCTAAGGGCTACGCTTTAGAGAAAAAATTTTTTGGGTGGGGGCAAAAAAAGGGGTAGCTCCCATACAAATCGACAATTATTTTCAAATATTCGATACGCTATATCTCGGAAACTATAACAGATATCGAAATGAAATGTTCTACAAAAAGTAATAGCACGCTAAGGGCTACGCCTTAGAGTAAAAATTTTTTGGGTGGGGGCAAAAAAAGGGGTAGCTCCCATACAAATCGACAATTATTATCAAATATTCGATACGCTATATCTCGGAAACTATAACAGATATCGAAATGAAATGTTCTACAAAAAGTAATTGCACGCTAAGGGCTACGCCTTAGAGAAAAAATTTTTTGGGTAGGGGCAAAAAAAGGGGTAGCTCCCATACAAATCGACAATTATTTTCAAATATTCGATACGCTATATCTCGGAAACTATAATAGATATCGAAATGAAATGTTCTACAAAAAGTAATTGCACGCTAAGGGCTACGCCTTAGAGAAAAAATTTTTTGGGTGGGGGCAAAAAAAGGGGTAGCTCCCATACAAATCGACAATTATTATCAAATATTCGATACGCTATATCTCGGAAACTATAACAGATATCGAAATGAAATGTTCCACAAAAAGTAATTGCACACTAAGAGCTACGCTTTAAAGAAAAAAATTTTCGAGTGGGGGCAAAAAAAGGGGTAGCTCCCATACAAATCGACAATTATTATAAAATATTCGATACGCTATATCTCGGAAACTGTAACAGATATCGAAACGAAATGTTCTAAAAAAAGTAATTGCACGCTAAGGGCTACGCCTTAGAGAAAAAATTTTTTGGGTGGGGGCAAAAAAAGGGGTAGCTCCCATACAAATCCACAATTATTATCAAATATTCGATACGCTATATCTCGGAAACTTTAACAGATATCGAAATGAAATGTTCTACAAAAAGTAATTGGGCAAAAATGCCTACGCTTTAAAGAAAAAAATTTTCGAGTGGGGGCAAAAAAAGGGGTAGCTCCCATACAAATCGACAATTATTATAAAATATTCGATACGCTATATCTCGGAAACTATAACAGATATCGAAACGAAATGTTCTAAAAAAAGTAATTGCACGCTAAGGGCTACGCCTTAGAGAAAAAATTTTTTGGGTGGGGGCAAAAAAAGGGGTAGCTCCCATACAAATCCACAATTATTATCAAATATTCGATACGCTATATCTCGGAAACTTTAACAGATATCGAAATGAAATGTTCTACAAAAAGTAATTGCACGCTAAGGGCTACGCCTTAGAGAAAAAATTTTTTGGGTGGGGGCAAAAAAAGGGGTAGCTCCCATACAAATCGACAATTATTTTCAAATATTCGATACGCTATATCTCGGAAACTGTAATAGATATCGAAATGAAATGTTCTACAAAAAGTAATTGCACGCTAAGGGCTACGCCTTAGAGAAAAAATTTTTTGGGTGGGGGCAAAAAAAGGGGTAGCTCCCATACAAATCGACAATTATTATCAAATATTCGATACGCTATATCTCGGAAACTATAACAGATATCGAAATGAAATGTTCCACAAAAAGTAATTGCACGCTAAGAGCTACGTTTTAAAGAAAAAAATTTTCGAGTGGGGGCAAAAAAAGGGGTAGCTCCCATACAAATCGACAATTATTATAAAATATTCGATACGCTATATCTCAGAAACTATAACAGATATCGAAACGAAATGTTCTAAAAAAAGTAATTGCACGCTAAGGGCTACGCCTTAGAGAAAAAATTTTTTGGGTGGGGGCAAAAAAAGGGGTAGCTCCCATACAAATCCACAATTATTATCAAATATTCGATACGCTATATCTCGGAAACTTTAACAGATATCGAAATGAAATGTTCTACAAAAAGTAATTGGGCAAAAATGCCTACGCTTTAAAGAAAAAAATTTTCGAGTGGGGGCAAAAAAAGGGGTAGCTCCCATACAAATCGACAATTATTATAAAATATTCGATACGCTATATCTCGGAAACTATAACAGATATCGAAACGAAATGTTCTAAAAAAAGTAATTGCACGCTAAGGGCTACGCCTTAGAGAAAAAATTTTTTGGGTGGGGGCAAAAAAAGGGGTAGCTCCCATACAAATCGACAATTATTTTTAAATATTCGATACGCTATATCTCGGAAACTTTAACAGATATCGAAATGAAATGTTCTACAAAGAGGAAGTGCACGCTAAGGGCTACGCTTTTAAGAAAAAAATTTTCGAGTGGGGGCAAAAAAAGGGGTAGCTCCCAAACAAATCGACAATTATTATAAAATATTCGATACGCTATATCTCGGAAACTATAACAGATATCGAAACGAAATGTTCTAAAAAAAGTAATTGCACGCTAAGGGCTACGCCTTAGAGAAAAAATTTTTTGGGTGGGGGCAAAAAAAGGGGTAGCTCCCATACAAATCCACAATTATTATCAAATATTCGATACGCTATATCTCGGAAACTATAACATATATCGAAATCAAATGTTCTACAAAAAGTAATTGGACATTAAGGGCTACGCTCTGAAGAAAAAGATTTTCGGATGGGGGGTGAAGAAGCGGTAGCTCCCATACAAATTAACAATTTTTAAACAATTTTCGATACGCTACTTCTGGAAAACTATTACAGCTATCGACTTCGAATATTCTACAAAAAGTAATAATCAAATAATTCATACATTTTGGTGAAAAACTTGGTGAAGAGCAGAGGGACTAGAACATCTAATAAGTTTTATTAACCTTTAAATATGAATAATGTCGAAAACTTTAAAAACTCTCGACCTCAAATCTTCTTCATCTATTTCTATTATTCATACGAACGTTAAAATTTTGTATAGTTTTCTATGGACTTTAAAACTCGCACAATGTTTTTTATTATATTATTTGCAGTACAAAATTACTCGGCTGGGTATATTTAAAGACCAATGTGAAGGGTATATAAGATTCGGCACAGCCGAATATAGCGCTCTTACTTGTTTTTTTTTTCTATTACATTGATGTTAGCACCTTGACGTCCAAATTAGAAAAGACTTAATCAATTGGTGTAACTGAAAACCACATTTTTTAGTATTTGACAAAAAATCTATTTCCGCGTTTGCATGTGTCAAACGTAAGTGTCAATGAGGCTAACTCTGTGCTACTATCAAATGCAACAGTGAGTGGTGAAAAATCTACCGAAAACTTTTCTGTTACACTTTAAATTTAGGTCTTGAAAATTTAAGTAACTGTATATACGTAATTTGTTTGTTTTACAAGGAACAATTAAAAATTCTAACGAAATTGATTATTTGAAAGTTACTTACGATTCTAATTGTAAAAAAAATATTTTCAGGCTTTTTTATAAATAGCTACATTACAAAATTTGGAAACTGATAAAAGTAGAGAAAAATAAAAACTCATATAAATTTGCTGATTTTCATCAGTTATGGCGTCATATAACCCTTTTTTTACTCTTTGAGGGTATTTATTGGAAAAATTTTGTTATTTCGTTTGATTTCATTCACGACTTTTTGTGCAGGCAATGCTGCAGTTAAAGTTTCATTCTGAGCTTGAATTATCTCTTTGAGCTCCTTAGTTTTACCTGGAAATCTAAATATTTATATAAAAAACGTGATTTTTTTATAGACAAAAAATATACTCATCTCACCAGTTATTTCTAAAAATTCCAAACAACAGAAGGCTGTCAATATTAATGTCGACTAAAATTTCGTCATAATCTTTAAGTGAGAGCGAAACCCTTTCTAACTGCTTGAAAATACCAAAATGGGTATAAAACCCACGGTAGATTTCTGACACGATTAAGGAATCACTCTTCTCAAAAAATGCACTAGCACTTAATGGCACATCTATGCCTTCTTCATTTAAAATTTTCAACAGTTCAACAAACCGTTTCGTGATGATTTATTTCTATAATACCACTCTCCTAATTGTTCACATAAGGATTGTTTGTTTTTGCATTAGAGCTAAAATAATTTATCTCCACATTATCTTCAGAAACATTTTTTCACTTGCAAGTTCCTATACGTCCATTATTATAGGAGCACTTTTTTCACAATTCTCTTTTCTTAATTTCTGTATATATTTTATAATATAACAATATTTTTATTATCATTTTATTATCATAATTTTATTATAAACTTTTAATATTATTATTTTTTCTTAATTGAAATTAAAGTAAATTTGATTGACATGTAACAATTTGTTTTCCTTTCATTTTGCTTTTATTTATTTCTAATGTCTGCTCCAACGCAATATATTTGGTTGATATCTGCATGAGATTTAAACCAATTTGTAGTTTCCAGGAAAATAAGTAACTTATAGTTAGTATTTTTTAACAACTGACTATTTTATTTACTATAGGGACACACATACACACACACACACACACACACGTAAGTAAAATTAAATAAGATTGAACAAGATTTTAAAAAATTAATGCCGAACTGCTTATATAGGATTGGGCTATAACTAGGGGCCAAATCGCCGCATTCGATTCGAATCGAAATTTAAAAATTCTTATTAGAATTCCTATACTCAAAGCATTGACAACTCCATCGATCGAATGAAATTTCGATTCGAATCGAATGCGACGATTTGGCCCCAGTTCTGAGGTAATAGTTTTAATCTAATTGCCCTCCAATGACAAAGGCAAGTCCTTTTTCCGGTAGAGAAGCTTTTGACTAGTTTTCAAAGGCTTTAAAATTCCGTTTTCCATTTTGCGAATAAAACAACTGTAAATACTACTAAAAATCAGCTACATAATCCTCTTAACATTGATAACTCGTCGGCCTATTAGCTTTTCCAGCAGCCTCTATATGCCAATTAATCAACAAAAAAGCACAATATTAAGTATTCAAGATGTATTCAATAAAGTTTCGGTTATTCCTTGAAACAATTTCTATTTAAAATGAAACTTATTCAAGTTTAAACTTATCGAATGTAGTATAATTTTCCTATTTGAAAAGTGTCTCCGATAGGAAAAACCGTTTTACTTCACTTAAAGGCACTTCCTTAAAGGCAATAAATCAAAAAAATTTTAATTTATGTTTTTAAAATATCTACTATGTAACCAGCATTTATCTAGGTTTGTATCGAAAATATTTCCGTATTTTTATACTATTAATATACTAAACTGTTAACATATTAGAAACGTTTTTAACTTTAAAATTTACAACGAATTTCAACCTAGGGAAGTTCCCTTTAAGCAATTTCTATTTAAAATGATAATTATTCGATACAAAAAGAAGTTCAAACTCATCGAATATGATATAAATTTCTTATCTAAAAAGCGTCCTGGTACGGGAAAAATAAAACGTTCCACTACTATAATAGTTACTTAATGAGACTATTTAGTTACATCTTAGAAGCAATAAATCGAAAAAATTTTAATTTTTATTTTTAAAATATCTACTATGTAACCAAAATGTATCGAAAAAGTATTATATTTTTATACTTTTAATATATAAAAGTAGTAACATATTAGGAAGTTTTTTAGCTTTAAAATTAACAATGAATTTTAACATAAGGAAGTTAAAATATTTAAATTAATGTAAATTGTGTTTGTAAAATTTTTACTATTAACCAGTAGATCAAAAGTAGTGACTTATTAGATACTTTGGTCCAAAAATTAACTTGCAATTTAGAGGGTTAAAGAATTTATAGGGTTTGTTGTTGGTTTAGTTTGTCCTTATGCATTTCGCTTAAAAAATTTTTAAAATTTGTTTTTATAAAATGTGTGCTATCAGCCAGTAGAGCAAAAGTAGTGACTTATTAGATACATATATCCAACAACTAACTTCCAACTGTGGGGCATATTTTCTAAATTTAAACTTAGAATTTTGTTACGCTACTACTTAAACAGAAAGAAAAGACGGATCAATTTAATTTTTAACTTCTTATTAAATGTTATGTCAACCATCAAATAAAAGTTGTTATTAAATAAGAAAAAAAATCTTAAAAAGACTGTGTAGTCCGCTTGCCAACAGATGTATAAATCACATGTTGTATGCATGTGGGTATTTGTCTACATCTGAATTTTTATAAGTATGTTTGATTACTGTCGTACTTTAATGTCAACTAAGCAAACAAACAAGATGACATGCTGTTTTTATGTTCAATTTATTTATTTATTATTGTTCTTGCCTTAATTCTAGAAATCAAACAATTAGTCGATAGAAATCATAAGCAAGAAAAGAAGGACATTTCAAAAGGAAATAATTTACTAGTAAAGTTAGTGTATCTACTTATGTATAAATGGTATTTGTTGGTGTTTTTACTTAAAACATATCGGAATTTTGTATTTCCATCAGTTTTGTGTTAAGAGCAAATATTTTGCAGGGTTGTCAAGTTATCAATAAGCAAAATTTTTGGAAAAGAAATATGTTAGAATTTATTTTGCTATTCAACTTGGGTTTTAATACTTTTCTTTGACTTAATCTAGAAGAAAATATATAAGAATTTTATTTTGCTTTATTTTCTTTCAGGTGGCAACCTTTCTATGCTATACTTATTACTGTTCATTACTATAACTACACTTATGTAATAATGTCCTTCTTATTATGATATCATTATTACTTTTATGCATGTACAAAAATTTTAACATGTATATGATTGTACTTCGTAACAAGTATATTTGTAAAGACGTACAAGAACACACTTATTGTAACAAACATACTTATAAGCAAATATTTTGTATTACATACTTCAAGAATGCTTATCTCAAGTTGTTAGCAAACAACTTTTGACCGTAATCAAGTGGTTTTTAGAAGAATACACTTAATAACTTTGTCTCTTGTAAAACTACTCTAAACAAAGGTATAGATATAAGTGTTTCTGTATACATTTTGTTATTTACTTAGAGGGACAAATTAAGTACAAAATGATAGGAGTTGATAAGTCGATGTATCTGTTTAAAACTTTTCTTTTAATGTCAATAACTTTGATATCGATTACTTAAACCAAATACAAAGCTTGTAAACCTAAAAAGTAATTGATTTTTTTTATTGTTTAAAGTGTTTGGTATCTGAAGTAAAAATATTGCTGTTATTGTAGTTTGTAACAAAAAATAATAAAAATAAAACAATAAATTATACAACTTTGGAATACCCTTTTCGCTAACTGTTTATTAACCTTAGCCTGACAGGAAATTTAAGAGCTAAAGAAAAATAATGAAGTCAAAATAAAAGCTGAAATAAATCTTAACTAAAAGAATTAAAAATTTCCAAATTTTCTTTAAGAGATAAAAAACATTGTCTGTCCAATACAATGTTGAAAACTAGTTTGTATCCAAACATCCTATGTATGCATTTATATAAGTTACATATTCATATATTTACATAGAAATAACCATTTAAAGCTATAAATCAGGCGCACCACACGAAGTTGCAGTACAAAGAGTGAAAACAGCAAATGGCAGCAAAAAAAAAATAAAAAAAAAATATAAAACAACCAAATACCATTGAACTTTAATAAAGAGTTCGAGATGTATGCGTGCGATATGGATTATTATAACTATGCTAACCCCTACATATGTATGTAATACATATGTCTGACGTTCGATGTTTTGTGTATGATGAATGTGTGTTTGTGTTTTTTATGTATACGTTTTGGTGACTTTGCCAATAATCAATTTCCGTGATTCGATTTTGTAAACTTCCGGTCTTGTGGTTTGGCACTGTTGCTCGCAAAGTTTTTTGTGCACAAAAAAATAAAATTTACTTAAAAAACTTCTTATCTAACAGACGTTGCTCTACAGACATTAAAAGCTTTGAGATTTTTAAGTAAGTCTCCAGTTTATTCATTGTTAGTAAAAATCATAAGTTGAGTATTATTTATATTTTGATGGAATTATAGAATTTATTAAACATTAGGAGACGGACCACGACAGCTTAATAGTTTTAATACAAAAACTTTGTACTTTGGGGTGATCCAAGTAGGGATACTTTTTTCAATAGCCTTTTTCTGACAGACCACGTATAAGTAGTGTCATGCTGTCATATTATTTTTTTATACCCTTCACATAGTGATAAGGGTATATGTATATCAGTTTGTCATTCCGTTTGTAATTTCTTTATTATTCATTTGCGACCCCATAAAGTATGTATATTCTGGATCCTTATAGATAGGGAAGTTGATATAGCCATGTCCGTCTGTCCGTCTCTCCGTCTATCCGTCTATCCGTCTGTCCGTCTGTTGAAATCAAGTTTCCGGAGTCAAATAAAAAGATACAGACCAGTTAACGGTGTCAAACTATTGGAAATATCCCGCTAACAATCTCTATTTAAAATCAGCAAAATCGGTTCACTATTGACCGAGATATAAGCGAAAACCCAAAGTAACCCATTTTTTTTAGGACAAAATCTGTTCATATATCCCCATATATCTCAGTAAGTATAGTCACCCTTGCTACAAAACTTGGCACGGATACTCCTAAAGAAGGGACCTAAATAACGGAAAAATTTCAGATAGAACCAGGAAAAGGGGTATTTTTCCTACAATTGCACAAACTTGGTGAAATATTTTATGCGCTATATCTCGTAAACTATAACAGCTATCGACTTAAAATGTTCCACAAAAAGTAATTGTACGCTAACGGCTACACTTAAAAAAAAATTTTTTTGAGTGGGGGCAAAAAAAGGGGTAGCTCCCATACAAATTAACGATTTTTATGAAATATTCGATACGCTATATCTCGGAAACTATAACAGATATCGAAATCAAATGTTTTACAAAAAGTATTTAGCCAATAAGGGCTACGCTGTAAATAAAAAATTTTTTGGGTGTGGGCAAAAAAAGAGGTAGCTCCCACACAAACTAATGATTTGTATGAAATTTTCGATACGGTATATCTCGGAAACTATAACAGATATCGAAATGAAATGTTCTACATAAAGTAATTGGGCAATAAGGGCTACGACCTAAAGTTCTACAAAAAGTAATTGGGCCATAAGTGCTACGCCTTAAATAAATAATTTTTTGAGTGGGGGCAAAACAAGGTGTGGCTCCCATACAAATTAACGATTTTTGTGAAATATTCGATACGCTATATCTCGGAAACTATAACAGATATCGAAATTAAATATTCTATAAAAAGTAATTGGGCAATAAAAGCTACGCTATAAAGAAAAAACTTTTTGGGTGGGGGCAAAAAAAGGGGTAGCTCCCATACAAATTAACGATTTTTTTGAAATATTCGATACGCTATATCTTAGAAACCTTAACAGCTATCGACATCAAATATTCTACTAAAAGTAAGTACATCAAGCGTTATGTTTTAAGGAAAAAAATTTTTGGGTGGGGGGTGAACAAGGGGTAGGTCCCATACAAATTAACAATTTTTATGCAATTTTCGATGTGTTAAATTTAGGAAACTATAACAGATATCGAAATCAAATGTTCTACAAAAAGTAATTGTACATAAAGAGTTATGTTTTGAAGAAAACATTTTTTGTGTGGGGGGTGAACAAGGGGTAGCTTCCAAAAAAAATTAACAATTTTTATGAAATTTTCAATACGCTATATTGAGGAAACTATAACAGATATCGAAATCAAATGTTCTACAAAAGTAATTCGACAACAAAGCCTACGATTTGAAGAAAAAATTTTTTGGTTGGAGGATGGACAAAGGGGACAAATTAACAATTTTTATGAAATTTTCGATGTGTTAAATTTAGGAAACTATAACAGAAATTGACTTCAAATGTTTTGCAAAAAGTAACAGAATAAGACCTTCATTCAAAAAAAAGTTTTTTTGGGCAGGGGCAGGGGAAGGGGTAGCTCTAATACAAACTAAGAATTTTTATGAAATTTGCGATACGCCACATCTGGAAAACTATAACAACTATCGACTTCGAATATTCCACAAAAAGTAATAATCAAATAATTCATACATTTTGGAAAAAAAGTTGGAGAGGAACAGGGGGACTAGAGCATCCCATAAAAATTAACAACTTTTATTAACCTTTTAATATAAATAATGTCAAAAACTTGCATTATTGTCGACCTTAAACGTTCCTCATCTATTTCTTTTATTCATACGAACGTTAAAATTTTGTAAAGTTTTCTATGGACTTTAAAACTCACACAAGGATTTTTATTATATTATTTGCAGTACAAAATTACTCGGCTGGGTATATTTAAAGACCAATGTGAAGGGTATATAAAATTCGGCACAGCCGAATATAACGCTCTTACTTGTTTTTGTTTACTTCTGTTTGGCATTTTATAATGGAAAGACTAACGCCTAAACAGCTTTTATAAATCATTCCTGTTTATTACGAAAATTCACGTTCTGTGAGGAATGTGTTTCGGGCACTTCGCTTAACTTACATTTCCGGCCTACTGAGCATACTATTCGCAACAATATCACCCATTTTGAGACCCAGCATTCATTATTGGATAATATTCGACCGAATAGATCACGTTCAGCATGCTGCGTGCTTGTGGACCGGTGAAATCATTTGTTCATGTTTCTTTAAAAATGATGCCGGTGCGAACGTAACCCTCAATTGCAACCGTTAACTGGCCATGATAACCAACTATTTGATGTCTGAAACTGAAGCTCGTGATCTCGGCGATATTTGGTTTCAGAAAAACAGCGCCACTTCCCACATATCGCATCAGTCAATGGATTTATTGAGAGAACTCTTTGGTGAGCACATAATTTTACGTTTGGGGCCGGTCGATTGGCCACCAAGATCGTGCGATATTACACCCTTTGACTTTTTCCTGTGGGGATATGTAAAGTCTAAAGTTTATGCAGACAACCCCGCTTCGATTAAGGCCTTGGAGGAAAACATCACACGTGACATTCGCCAATTACCAGTCGAAATGCTCGAACAAGTCATTGAAAATTATACTCAACGGATGAACCATCTTTGACGTAGCAGCAGCCAACATTTTATAGGCATAATTTTTAAAAAATAAATGCCAAAAAGGGTTTTTTCAAACGATAATCAACATTCCCCAATAAATTTAAATTTTCTGTGTTCTTTTCTTTTAAATGTAGGGAACCTTGAAATGGATCACGCATTATAAGGTCAATTCAGTTGTTTTGCTTATAATTTGAGCAATTCAAAATTTAAAAAGAAAAAAGTTTTAAGGGAGTAATAGTAAGTAGACACTGAAAAAAAATGATTTTAAATTACAATGATAGCTTTAAGACTGTGACAGGTGTGACCTTACATGTTTAGATTTAAGAGAATTTTGACTTTAAGACTTTTATTATTTTTTCACAGAAGGTTAAATTGTTTTTTTTTTTATCGTATTTAATACCTTATTTTTACAATAGACCAATATTTCTTAATAAGAGATTTTTAAAAAAATTTGACGGGTGTGACATTTTTATTAATACGTTAAAAAGAAAAACTGGTTACTCAGTATGTGAGTATTTCGCACTCTTGCGAAATAAATAAAACAAAATTTGAACCAACTTAATAATATTTTGATAATTTAAACATCTTTTAGACGCATGTTCATCGATTTTTTTAAAAAAAGAAGAAAGCGATTCTTTCTCGTTTTGGGCCGTTTCACGTGGAATCAGCCATAACTGGTCCTTTTTTCAACTTGCATAAATATGCATGTACCTTTTGCAAATTTAAAAAAAAATAAGTATTTATTTATTACCACTGCGATTTACAAAAATATTTCCCCAATCCTAAGAAGTTGTCTTTATTTTTTTTATAGTTTTTTTTTTTGTGTAGGGCCTTGACAATTTGGATCGAGTTTTATCCAACCCGTTCTCATTTTTATTGAACTTGATTAATGTACACCTTGACGTGACAAATGTCAAACTCAGTATATAAATACCTAGTATAAAAGCATCGAATTTTTTTATTTGGATTTTGACATGTGTCTGCACATGAACTTTTCTCATCAAGACGTACAACCACGTTTCCCAAAACTGAATGTTAAAACATTAAAAACGTTTTTGCCACTGTTATGCTTACCTATAAATGTAAATATATCTACGTACAAATGTTTAGATTTTAAATTTTTTCTTTGCCAATTTTTATTTTGTTTTATTCATTTTTATCATTATTTTTTTTTGACACTTTTTGTAGTTATCTCAGTCAACGTAATACGATTATTTGGCAGTAATATGAAATGTTAAAGATGTCTTGTCTTGTATTCTCTCACAAACAAAGTCCGATGCAAAACCGTATTTACATACATATGTATTATCATGTACGAACTTATATTAGGGTGTCAAAAAAGTGCCATATACTTAGATGGCTATTACAGAGCGTTTGATCCATTAGCCGAACTAAGAATTGAGCTCCTAGCGCTTTGATCTTCTGAGCTTCTTCTCCAATTTCTGACACCAAGTTTCGAGATGTCTTCCTTCACTTGATTCTTCCATCGAAGTTTTGGTCTTCCTCTTTTGCACTAGGCTCGCATTTAAATGACTTCCTAGCTGGAACATCTTCATTCATTCTCACAGCATGACTCAGTCAACGTTAACGTTGAATTTTAAGGCGTGTAACTATGCCAATGTCGGCAAATAGCTCACGGTTCATACGACACCGTTATTCTCCATCAACGCAGATTGGTCCATAGGTTTTCCAAAGAATCTTCTTCTCGAAAACTACAAGTACCCATGCTTTAAGACCATAAATAATCACGGGTAGTATCAGTGTCCTTTAGAGACTTAGTCCAAAGTAGCATCTATTGGCCAATATTGCTCTTCTCTTTATCCCAAAACTGATGTCGTTTGTTTTGTTAATGGCAGTGCCGAAGTATATAAAATCGTTGACTATTTAAAAGTTAGAGCTTTCAGCTTCCACTGTCTGCCCAAGTCTACTGGATGTCTGTCTTGTACGTTAATACCATCAGCTTGGTTTTATCTGTATTTACTGCCAGACCTTCTTTGGCTGATTCTTTTTCGACTTTTTCAAAAGTGGAAGTTACTGCTCGCAATGTTCTCCCAATGATGTCGATATCGTCAGCGTAAGCAAGTAACAAATGCTGTTTTGTGAATAGCGTGCCAGTTCTATTTACATTTGCGTCTCGTATAACCTTTTTAAGAGGATGTTAAAAGATCATAAGAAAGATTGTCTCTTTCTCTCGTTTGGTACTAAAGGGCTCAGAAATATTCCTGCCTCCCTTCGCTGGTCATTTTATATCAGTTAAAGTCATGCTACAAAGTCGTACTAGTTTCAAAGGGCTACCAAACTTAGACATAGCTTGAAACACCTTTGAACGTATGGGCTGTCGAAAGCGGCCTTATAGTCAACAACCAGATGTTATGTGTCGATATGTCTTTCTTGGGATTTGCCAGCCGCATTGATATGGCCTAATTATCTCGTCGACTTTTCATTTCAATCTTTCATACAATATGCAGAATAGAACGTTATAACCAATGGGAAGGAAACTTATTCCTCTATAGTTGGCACATACTGGCTTGTCTCCTTTTTTGTGCACTGGACATAAAACACTGATGTTCCAATCCTCGAGTATGCGTTTCTCCAGCCAGATTGTACAAGCAAGCTGATTCTTAAATAGTTCAGCTGACAACCTATCGGCTTCTACTGCTTTGTTACTCTTTAGCTTGTTAGCTGCTATTTTGACTTTATTCTAGCTAGGCGGTATGCACTCAATACGAAAGCCTCTCCATTTTTCTCTTCTTTCTGCAAAAAAGACGATTATCCTTTCTTATTTTTTTCCCGATACCTTTCCCACGCAAGACATGCTTATTTAATGAATCCAAAAACTTCTTAGAAAAAATTTAAAATTAAGGACCCAGACAATGGTCCCACTTCAGTTAAAAAATGTTGTATTTTAGTTTAGTCCCTTGACTTTGAAGGACTTAAAACATTCATCTTCGATCTTTTTTAATAGATATCAGCAATTCTCAAAACATGAAACTGTTCAAACAATGTACATTTTCGGATACTTTTTTGTACCTGTTTAGGATTTATTCTCTTCAAAAGTGTAACAAAAATGCTCATGAATCGCTTGCAAATAAACAGAATTTAATAAAAATGGTTTGTTTTCTTTATTTCAATAGTTTTTTAATATATTTTATTATTAAAAAGGTACTTTCGGATATTTAAACACATGTCCTTTTTACAAATACTAAGCACCACTTTTGGCAGCTAAGAAAAGATGACTTAAACCAACTCATAGAACTCGTAATTGAAAAGTAAGCTTTTTAATTTTTTTTTTTTTAATTTTTGTGTCATAAAAACCTTTAATTGAATAGGTGTTGTTTTACTTGATGCGGATATAAATTGGTTTCAAACTTTTTAAAAATATTTTAAACACCAGCAAAATACCAGTTATATCAACTTTTTTTTTTAAGTCTTCCATACATATTTTAACGCCACCCTAATGTATTTTAATGTATGTTTATATATGCATTTTCGCATTCTGTTTACTTTATTTTTTTCTTGGTCGTTCTTCTTCTTTTTTATTGGCATTCACTTGCAGTATTCCAGATATTGAAATTTTTTTTTTATTTTTTCTTTTAGCTTTTTTATTTACTCAACATTTTTTAGTCACTAGTTTTACAGGAATTCCTTAAAATTTCAACAAAATAAATAAATGTTATATGTGTATGTGGTAGAAAATGCCTTTTAACTCGCATACCTGATATTAACCACTGAGGCGTAATGAAACTGGGGCAAAAAGTTCAAAAAAGTAAAAGACAAAAAAAGGTTATAGACATAAGTTATTCTTTTGAGACAAAGGAAAATAATGGCATTAGCTTTAGTTTTGCAAAAAGAAAAGAAAGGCTGCCAAGTGCCAAGAAAATAGGATTAAAGAGGATTTTTTTCAGGTCAAAATAAATATAATTGACATAAGCTTATATCAACAACGTTGTCATTTATATTTATCTTAAAATTTAAATCAAGAAGTAGTTTTTGAAATTGAAATTATTTTAATTTCCCTTTTTGAACCAAACAAAATTGTAGCCTTTTACCAGCATCATTGATGAAAAGCTTTTAACCTTTTCTTCATTTAATATTTTTATTTTATTTATGGCTGTAAATTATTTAGGGCTCAAAAATTAGTACACGGTGTGCATATACAAGGTGGGCCAAAAGAAATCCCCCTTTTGGAAGATGATTTTATTTTTGCAAATGACAGCCAGTGTCAAATCTCTTTTGATATTTGTGAACTAGACAAACGTAGAATACAAGTGAACAAGCTGTAAAGCGTTACACTCCTAAGGCACCAGGAATAATCGTGTCTATTTTTTCACGTTATAATTTATCTGTGGCGTTGACGCATCGCGAATTCCGTCGTCGATTCCCCGGTCATCCGGCACCGACTGCAAAAATACTGCGCCGTTTAGCCACCGACATTGAAGAGTATGGAGCCACACAAGACGCTGCTAAGAGTGGCCAGCCCCGGAGCGTTCGTTCTGCCGAGAGTATTGCCGCTGTTGGTAAGGATGTCGATCTGTCGCCAGAAGCATCGACCAGGCGCCGTAATTTTTTGTTTCATTTAGAAAAAAATTTAGAGCCAAACAACATCGGATGACTTCTTTTGGCCCACCTTGTACAAACAAAAATGTATGCATGTGTCTAATTTTTAGAATATTCCGTCTTCTCCCATCTGTATGTATGTAAAACAATCTTGCTGTTACCCTGCAGGAAACATCCAGCAACTTTAAAGTTGTTTAATTGTTATGACTTGTTAAGTAAATATTTTAAAATATTTAAGTTTTGTCGGCAAATTTAGTAATTAATTTGAAAACAAAACATATGCAAGTGAACAAAAAAAATACTTGACATTAATTACCTCGTTGTCGCGTCTGTCATTGCCGGTATTATGGGCGGTAATTTTGGAGTTATCTATATATTAGAATTGTTTACCCAAACCTTCTTTTTATTAAAATGATTTAATTGTGTTTGTAAGTCTAAATATCCTGTTGGCACAGATATGTATATGTAAGCGAGCCTTTGTTTTCGTTATTACTGGCAATTGTTTGATCATCGCAAGCCACCTCGTTTAGCCAATATTTCAGAGAAAAACTCTGTTATTCTGAATCATATTTTTTGTATACAAATACATATTTAAGAAATAAAACGACGTAGAGTAAAAGTGATTTCTGTGAGTAAAGTCAATCAATTAATACAATCAACTATATTCAGAGGATTTTTCGAATCTATGCATTGGAGGCTTTAAGATTTATTGAGACATTGCGGCCAAAGTAAGGCCTTAGTTTTCTGTATTTAACGAATAAGCCCGCTTCGCCTTAACTCGCCAGCTAAGAGGTATTCTCAATGCAGGTTTTTGATTGACAACTATAAATATTTGTGAACAGCTGTCGAAAAGGCTTCATAGGTTTTTAATTTCTGTACGTCTTAAAGCTCACAAGGGTAGTTCCTGGCTAGTTGTACTGTCTGCTTTGCTCTTGACAACACTAATGTTCTTAACTTTAAGGCGTTTTTAAGGCCAATAAGGTAATTTTAGTAAATTTTTGAAGAAGTTTAATTTTTATTTTTAAAAACATAAACCTTTATGTATAACTGACGGATAACATGATTTTATCTCAAAGTGGGCAACCAAAATAGTTCAAAATATTAACTGATGACAAGATACATCTAGAATGCAGGGTACACGCAGATTATACAGGTTATCCGCCGGAAAGGTACACAACTTTATTTGCTTATAATTTTTGATAAAATGAAAGATAATGGATCTTATATTAATAAATGTCTTATTGACTGTCGGCAGTTATGTCTGAAATACAATATCAGATAAATGTCGGCCTCTGTTAGCCTCACAAATGCCAGAGGTATTTCACTAATTACATT
The DNA here is from genome assembly GCA_963583895.1 of Melanophora roralis. Taxonomy (NCBI): domain Eukaryota; kingdom Metazoa; phylum Arthropoda; class Insecta; order Diptera; family Rhinophoridae; genus Melanophora; species Melanophora roralis. The sequence goes on from OY757191.1 coordinate 21,739,167, forward strand.
ACGAAAATTTTGTTTGAGTTGCTCCAGAGTTTCTGGTTTGTTGGCATAAGCCTCGCTTTTCAGATATTCCTACAATAAGAAGTCTGGAGCAGTCAAATCAGGCAACCGTGGATGACAATCGACATCACCATTTCTTGAAATGACTTGTTGTGGCAAGAGGTCTTGTAGTGATTCTAATCCTGGCTGTATGCAATGTGGCTCCGCCTTGTTGATACCAATGTTAAGGAAGCCCCAAGCATACAGTGGTCGCATTAAAAAGTATTTAATTATATCACGATATCACTTCTCATTGGCAGTTGCCGTTACGCCGTTTTCAGTTTCAAAAAAGTAAAGCTCAATGATTTCTCCTAACCAAAGTGTACACCAGACTCTATTTTTTAATGGATGCAAAGGTGACTGATGAATAATTTTAGGGCTGTCAATTGCCCAGAAGCCACTGCCTCGTCACTCATTAGGATTTTTTCAGCGTTTAAAAGACGTTAGTTTACCGAATATTTTTTGATAATAAATTTTCCACGTCTCAACTTCACGACTAACAAATATGAACTGTCAAAACTAATGCTTACCAAAAAGGCGGCAAAACAAAATAGTAAACCTTGCCGGCGGACACCCTGTATATTCCATATCTTGCCAAATGTCAATGGTCCGAGGCAAAGCAAACGGTGGTTTATTGTCACGAGTTAATGACTTTTACCATATTGTATGCAGTGCCAACATAGTTTTAAGGCTTGGATATGCGGAACACGTGAAAAAATCGGCAAAAAAAATATACATCGTTTCTATGGAATTATATCAGGGCACGCAGCAAGTACCAATACCAATGTTCACACTGTCCTTCGCGTTTTAACAAAAATACAAAAGATAGTGATAAGGTGATTTGGGAATTAAAACCAAAATCTATGAAATAATGAGAATCTTACGGTGATGGCGAACTAAATAAGACGAGTGTCAAAATGTCCGCAGGACCTTCAAGCTTATTCTTAATAGAGCTCTTTTTATACTTTGGAAGTATGAAGACTCTCTATTGGAGAAGTAAATTATTGCCTTTTTCATTTTATGATAGGTCATAGAAAACATATCCTTGGTATACTCATTATATTTAAGCAAAGAAAAGGACGAAAAGTACACCAGGTTTAACTTTCCTAGATTTGCACTATTTTATAGCGAGAGGTGGGTAAAAAGGTACATACAGACAATAAAACAAAATCAATGACTAAAAGTCCTGAAAGCTGAAAGATTATTTGATATTATGTCAATGCTTTACTGTCTAAGAGGGGATACAAGTTAAATCTTTCCCAGCCTTTTACGTAGTACCTTTTTTTTTGTATATTTTTTTATTATTGAATTTTCACTTAAGCGAACTAAAAATAAGTTTTCAAATCTTAAGACTAAGGAAATAATATTAGCCCAGCCAGTGCCAGACTAAAATTTAAGTTCTCATCTTCATCTAAGCGCAATAGTATCCCTGCTTTTTAGACGGGAGTGTCCACTATGTTGCAAGATACTTCGAGCGAGCGGGTTTGGATGTGCTTCCAGCTTATTTAAGTACTTGTCCACATATTTCAGGATTTCGCATTTAACTAGTGGAACTTTAAGATCCTTATGGATGTTGCTGTTTTTGACATACCACGGAGCACCAGTTATCATTCTTAGGATTTTATTTTGACGGCGTTGTATTTTTCCTATGTTAGAGGCGGAAGCAGTGCCCCATAGTTGTATACCGTAGCACCAAATTGATTTTAAAATTGAGTTGTATAGTAGAAGTTTACAATCCAAATGAAGCACAGAGTTTCTACCCATAAGCCAGTGGATTTGTGCAGCTTTAAGTTTCATTTGCGTCAGCTTTGCATCTATATGAGGCTTCCATGTGAGGCGGCGATCCAGGTGAATACCAAGATATTTTGTCTCGGATCGTTGAGGCACCAAATGGTTGTTAATAGTGATTGGAGGGCACGTTTCTTTGCGTAAGGTAAAAGTTATGTGAGTACATTTTTGTTCATTTATTTTTATTCCCCATAACCTTGCCCATTTCTCAACTTGGCTAACGTGTTGTTGCAGTTGACTCGAAGCCTCTTTAGGGTCTTTATCAATACTGACAAAATCAGTATCATCAGCAAATGTGGACGTGTGCGTAAAACAGTTGGTTGGCATATCTGCTGTGTAAAGCAAGTACAAAATTGGACCTAGTATACTCCCTTGAGGTACACCAGCCTCTATTGGTTGGGAACAACTTATTTGGTTTCCCTCTTTGATCATAAATTGTCTGCCGGTTAAGTATTTTTCTAGCAGGCTTGAAATATTAGCTGGTAGATAGAGTTTTAGTTTGACTAACAGGCCTTCGTGCCATACTTTATCGAATGCTTGAGAGACATCGATAAAAAGCGCGGAGCAGTACTTCTTTTCCTCAAAGGCTTTTCTTATAACCTGCACCAGTCTGTGAGTTTGTTCGATTGTGCTATGTTGACTTCTAAAACCAAATTGGTGATCTGGGATGCAGTTGTTATCATTAAGGATCGGACTCAGCTTGTTTTTAAGCAGCTTTTCGAATAGTTTTGCCAAAGTTGGTAACAAACTTATAGGCCTATAAGACTCCACCTTCGAAGGATGCTTACCAGGCTTGGGAATCATCTTTACTAAGGCAACTTTCCATATTGGCGGAAAGTGTTCAAGCCGAATTATGGCATTAAAAACAAAAAGAATAATTCTTTTACCTGTGAAGGGTAGCTCTAGAAGCATTTTGTTGCTTATTTTATCAACGCCAGGAGCTTTTTTGTCATTTAGGTTAGCGATTGCCTCTATAACATCTGAAAATTGGAAACGTATTTCTATAGGACGTCTAGCTACAACAGGCGTTAATTCTCTCACGTCAGTGCATGAATTGGGAGTGAAGACGTTCCTTAAATGGCTTGCGAACAGATCGCATTTTTCTTCGTCATTTCTAGCCCAGGATCCTCTCAGGTTACGCAGTGGTGGTTTTGCGATTACGGGTCTTTTAAGACGTCTGGCTGTTCGCCATAGAGAATAGTTTGTTTGAGGAGTCGCGTCTAGACCTTTAAGGTATTCCTTCATTGATGACATTCTATGTACTTCCAGCATGTTTTTTAATCGGTTTGTACATTCCTTCAGCTTATTTTTAAGTAGGGGCGATCTATACTTTTGCCATTCTCTTCGGGCTCTCCTTTTTTCAGATAGGAGCTTTTCAACATCGGTTGAGTAAATTTTGTTGTATCTGGCCTGACGGTAGGTAGAAGAAGCATTTTCAACGGCTTTTTTAATATTTTCATTGAGGCTACTAAGGCACTCATCGATTTCCTCGGAAGTTTTTAAAGATTGGTGTTCCGAACAGTGCGTGCTGATAAATTTTCTGTATTTTAACCAGTTTATTCTTTTTGACAGAAAAATATCACTAGTTGCAATTTGGTGAGGACTGCAAATAGTAAAAATTGTGGGTGAGTGATCAGAAGATAAATCCAAGGAGGGTTGAGCCTCAATAAGCTCAGGGGATATGCCTTTTGCTACGCCAAAATCTATTACGTCTGGTATTTTATTGTGGTCAGCTGGCCAATATGTTGGTTGCCCAGTTGAAATAACGTGAAGTCTCATTTCCGATACAGAACCATACAAGACACGACCTCTGGGACTTATTAGGCGGGAGCCCCAGTATGTGTGTTTAGCGTTGTAGTCCCCAGCAGCTATAAAGTGAGGACCTAAAGATTTGTAAAAACTGTTGTACTGATCCTTCGTTATGGAAAATCTGGGTGGACAATAAACTGACGAAATAACGAGATTATGGTAAAATTCATCGATGCAGACGTTTGTTGCTTGTATATAACTTTCCGAGAGACCACCCATCCATTGGTGTTTGATTCTTGATTTAATTAATAAAGCTGAACCACCACATGACCTATCTCTGGGATCTTTTGAATCATAAAAAGTATAGCCACTTATTTTGAAAGTGCTTCTAGATGTCATATGAGTTTCGGAAATCAACATGACATCGATTTTTTGGTGTGTTAAAAAGTATTCGAGCTCATTTTTGTGTTGGCGGATGCCGTTTGCGTTCCAGAAACAAACCCTGAGGCAGTTCATGGTCTTTTAAGTATGGCCTGCAGGAGAGCAGACTGCATTTTCTGCATCTCCTGCATCATGCTAGCCATTTGCGCCATTACCTGCGTAAATTGTTTGACCATATTTTCAATTACGGCTTCCAGGCGGCTAAAATTGGGACCAGTTGGTTCACTTGTTGGCACTTGTTGTTGTGTTGTAGGCTCGGTAGACTTACGTGCATTAGGCTGGTTAGACTTTAATGCAGCGGCGTAAGAAACTTGATTTGTAGTTGGTTGTGCTAACGGAGGCATATTTGTAGTTGGTATATCTAAAGGCTGGGGAGGGGCAGGAACTATTTTCGGCTTAGTTGAGCGCATAACCGAATTAAAAACAGGGCAACCTCTATAGTTGGCAGTGTGGTTTCCCCCGCAGTTGCTGCATTTCTTCATCCTAGGATCATCTTTTGGCTTGTCGCACTTGGTCGTATCGTGCAGATCCCCACACACAACACAAACAGTAGGCAGCTTACAATAAGCTTTAGTGTGGCCATACTCCTGACAGTTTAAGCACTGTACGGGCCCAGATCGCTTATGTGGCACTTCCACAGTAACTCGTCGGTGCATAATATATTTTAAATCATATATGGGGTGAGTTTCACTTTTTTTCAATTTGATATCACCAGGCTGAAGCTCCACTCTGAATAATGGTTGGGGGTGTTTTTCCCTGTTTCTCATATTGGATACCCTCCTGACCATAAACCCTTTGCTTAATAAACTGGTCTTGACCTCTTCTGGGTCAACATTAGAATCAATGCCTTTAATGACTACCTGAAGGCCTTTTGCGGTCTTGAGTTGGTAGGTATAGAAGTTTTTGTTAAGTTTTTCGAGCTCCGAAACCGTAGCGCGGTAGGCGTTTTCATGGTTCACTTGAATTTTTGTCTCAAATATGCTACCGCGTTTAACGTTTGAAACATAACCGACTAAAAACTTTACGAGATCATTTGAGTTTTTTTCCCTCAAATAAATGGGAGGTGGCTTAAAGGACTTTCTTTCACTAACGGGGGCCTCATTATCCTCTTGTAAAATTGTAAAACGATTTTGCGATGAGGTTGGCCTTTCATCGTCTTTTAAAATTTTTGCAGGTTGAGATGCTTCTGCCGATTTAGGGCTTCTTCCCCTTTTAAGAACTGTCACATAGCGGTCCATCCCTACCTGGATCTTAGGTGCCGGTGCAGAAATTAAGCTTGATGCGGCTGTAGCAGCTGCAGGTTCAATTCCAGAATTTGATAATGGTGACCGCGACAAAGATGGTACCTCAGAATTTTTTTTATAATTATTAAATAAAGATTGGGCTAAATTAGTCCCTTGTTCACTACATTTATCTAAATTAGGCGCACTTGAGCTAAGATTGCTTGTAATTGTTTTTGGTCTCGCATTTAAATAATTTCTATTAAATTCAGGGTCTCTTATGTTCTCATTGCTAACACTGCTTAACACAATGTAAGCATTTCGGCTATCAGGCCCACTGTCCCTACGATTACTGTTACTACATACATATGGAAAAGAAAATTTTACAGAATTTTGCTTTAAAATGTATTTTAGCTAAAATGTATTTTAAGCCCAAATAAAGGATTTTTGTAAATACAGCTGGATATTTTTCTCAAACACAAAAGAAAATGTGCATAGTTGCGATTAATATATCAGCTGAAGCCATTGTTTTACATCACCATGACTCAATTGGAAACGCTGCCACATTAGAGTCAAAAAATCCTTAAAAATATTTTAGTTAAAATACGGTTAATGATTACAAAACTTGAAAAAATCATTTCTTGGCTTAAAATGTTTTCTAAGATAAAATTCATTTAAAACCTAAATTAATATTTTTTATGAATACAGCCGTAAAATTTAAATTTTTTTTAGTCTTATAAACTCAAATAACTATTTTTAAACCACTCATCGGGGTGCGTATAAGTATTTTCCCTCTTATTATCATATTAATCATACGCTTCCGAACACAAAGTGAAAGTTTACGCTCATATTCGTAATAATAATAAAAGAGGGTCTATTAATGTCAATGGAAACGCTGAAAAACACAATTTAAAATGAACAAAATGCATCGAGTCAACCTTTTCACTTAAGACATCTAAATAATTTTCATCAAGGGTTTTCCCAAGTTGCTATTACAGTAAATAAATGCATAAAAATTTTTAATTAAATTTTAAAAATACATTGCTGATTTTTTTTTTAATTTTTAGGCTCAATTTCAATGCTTACTAAATTTTCATTATTTTGCAAATGAAGTATTTTAGTTTTTTTATTCTATTTAAGAATTTTAATTTAATTTAAAAATTGTAAATTTTAAAAATAACGTAGTCTTTAATACCGTCTGACAGATGGTCAAAGATCTACATCTAGATGGCGTTAGTATACATAAAAAATAGGAAAGAAGAAAAAGCTTTGATTCAGTTAGTGTTATATGGAAAAAAACTTCGCGCCGACTCACCAAGCCACAATAGGAGAATGGGTTAAACGGCTGATGTTTACAACCAAAAATAATAACTAACAACGGAACAAAGAGTACTGATGATGAAAATAGTAGCTGTTTTCGAAAATGCATTCTACTCGGCTAGTGTCGATAAATAGAAACACGTTATTTCAATATAAAATTTTTCCTTTCATAACTTACGCTAATAGAATAAAAAACTAAAATACTTCATTTGCAAAATAATGAGAATTTAGTAAGCATTTAACTTGAGCCTAAATTAAAAAAAAATTAAAATTAAAAATTGTCTTAAAAACAAATAGTTCAACTATGCATAAATAAACGCATACATTTATTATGTTTGTCAACTGCTTACTGAATTTTTGCCTGAGCTCAAATATAAAAGCTAAAAAACAAAATACATGCTACTTTTTTACTGTCTTTAAAAAAAATTATTTCGGGTTAAATACAAAAATCCAAAAAAAATCTGCCGTAAATATTTAACATAGTAAATCATATTTTCTAATATTTTTGCACACGTGTTTCGATAGAAATTCCCTTATTTAAAATGTATGACCTTATATGTAAGTGCTTTTGCATTTGTGTAAACTTATAAAGATGTTCAATTTTGCAGCTTATTAAAATTGCACTTGAATTTGCTTTTATAACCAGATGGGTTGGTTCTATTTTCAAATAAATAATTCTGATATTTTTCGCTAAGCATACTATTTCGCTATTTCATATGTACATGATTGCATGTCAGCTATGGTTTTTTCTTTTTCATTGTATTTTAAATTACTTTGCGCTCTCCTCCCCGGTATTATTGGCAAAAATAAATAAAAAAGAGCAAAAGTTGCCTTACTATCATTGCCAAGTAATTCAAAAACCAAATTTTGTCATTTTAGCAAAAGTCAACGAATATTTGTGCAAATATACAATAGGGTCGATCATAAAAAAAACGTTTAAATTTAGCTACTAGCGACATTTTTATATATCTTTAAATATTTTCTAAATTTTTTTTTAAGTATTTCGCTCAAATATACTTTACTTCCCTCTTCCGTAATTGGGGCTTCTATGAAACTTTTGTAAGTAATTAGGGAACCGGAAAAAATATATTATAGCAATTTACTGGGCAAAGTTTGTTTTATTTAATTTGCAAAGGCAAGTTATATTACATAGAAACTAAGCATATTTAAAATGATTATCAACGCCTATTATTGTACCTTGCGTCCTAATATATGTATATCATCATGAAATAAACTTCATCAACGTAAGCTGCTTTTATAATTGCTATACTAAGCATGCAATTAATAAGTAATTAGTTGTGATTGGTTTATAATTGACAGTATTTTACAAAATAGTCATATCTACTTTAAAAAAATATATCTAACAATTTTTTTAAATCCTACCTTCAATAGAAGGCGTTTACCTAAGACTCATGTAAAGGTTCTTGCTGATTTCTGAAGGAAATTCTGTAAGAGTGATTTGCTTTTAAGTCAAGGGACAAAAAGGAACTTATTTTTTTGGTAATTAGCTCCCAAGTTACCATAGATATAATGTGTACAAAATACCCATTCCCCCTCCGCCTTAAGTGGTGTATAGTAACCAGGGTTGGGCAGTATTTGAAATACTTTTATTTGAAATACATATTTGAAGTGCAAAAACGTATTTTGTATTTCTATTTTAAATACCACCTTCTAATGTACTTTATATTTAAAAATCCAACACTGAAGTATTTTGTATTTTAAATACTTATACATACATTTTTGCAAAATTCCTTTTTTTTTGTTACACAAGAATTTGGCATAACCAAAATTGAAAAATGTTACAATTTCCCAGCGTACACTAAACAGGATAAGAGCAAGGCGAATTCAAAAAATTCGCCCTCTGCATTTTCCTTTTGTATCTGGAAGGTTGAATGCCAGAAAAATTCAAAATTTCATGCAAAGTTGAATATTTGTAACGTACCGGGCCGGCACAAAATATTTTTGTTATAATGTTTGTGATACGAAAACAACTTGAATAGATTAGGCGGTTGGGTATACGAAAAGATATATGTGAAAGGTAAATAAGAGTTGGCGTAGCCAAATAAAGCATTCTTACTTGTTGTTATTAATCCCTTTCGTATGTCTGTGGCTAATTTGTAAATTACCCAATAATCTGAAAAGGAGTACGCATTGTATAAATCATGCCACAAGGCTTATGCGAGTTATAAATAGAATTTTGAATTTTGAGAAAATAAGGAAGTTTTAACTTCGATAACTGTCCTATTTCGATTAAGAAGCCCTTAATAAAACTACTTATGCCCATATTCATTATACTTATGGTGGGTTAATTAAAGGATTTTTTGACAGTCATCTATGGGATAATTGTAAAAAGACCCCAAAGAAACTGGCCTAAGCTGTACCTTATTTCTCTTTTCCGCAGCCGGGTGTTTCACCTAACCTAGCCATTGGGCTACCATAACCCTTGTTCCAATTAATTTTGTTTTCCAAATTGTAAGGGGGTTTTGGTGTTCCTTGCTACTATCCCAATGTTAGTTTTTCCGCCTTTAAAGTCTCCATACCAAATTATATGGCAACTAAGGTATATAGGGATATATGCATAGATTTAGTTCTAAAAAATCTCAGGCTTATCATTATATCTCGGCTTCTAGTGGCCGATCCTGCTGATTTCAATTAACTATTTTCCCTTAAATAAGAAATGTTTTCGTAAAATTTAATACCAATTTGTGTTCATCAGAACCTGTAGAAAGATTGTTTTCTTTAGCTGGATTTATATATTCTCCAACAAGAGGCTGCTTATCTGATGGAAGGAAATTCTTGTTTTACAGATTAGTGGTTATAAATGTATTTTGTATTTTAAATACTCGACTTGAAAGTATTTGGTATTTTGTATTTTAAATACAAGCGGAACAAGTATTTTATATTTTGTATTTCAAATACAGCAAAGCATGTATTTTGCCCAACTCTGATAGTAACAAATTGATATATAAGATAATTTTTTTTTTAATTTTTTGCTTAAATTTTTTACTTCATCTATCCTTATTCTGATTGTGTTAAATTTGAAAAAAAAAAACAAATATATACCTTGATATAACCTACATACACAGGCAAGCAGACAAAGATAACTAGTCTTAAAAGGTCACAAAATTCAAGTCAATATTTTATGATTTTACACCAATAATAACGAACTTTTTTGAAAAAGTCTTTTTAGTATTTTTTCTTATTTAATTGCGACATGCCCTATTATGTACGTAAACATGCATGCCCGTTTTGTATTGGTATACAGAATATGTAAATTATAAAAGATACCCACATGCAAACAAACTTCATACATGTATGCATGATTGTTAAGTATTTGTATTGTTGTGTTCGGATTTATACTTATATCGACATGACAGATATTTTTGTATTTGTATTGACAGCTTTTGGATTATTTTTATAAGATACAACCTTAACAAACGCATTTAAATGGATATTTGATCTTTCGTTAAGAATGCTGATATTTAAACATTTTTTTAACAACACAAGCAAACGTACATACAAATGTATGTATATGTACATATGACAGTACTTATGCATGTATGTATGAGGGTGCATACATATTTAGAATTACTTAAATATTTAATCAAAATGTTTGTAAAAGGTTTAATATTTGTTTTTGTAGCAGCAAAAAAAACCATAAAAATTATGTTAAGCATGTTTACTTGCATGTTTTATATACATGCGTATGTGTGCGTGAGTGTGCGTAGCTGTGTGTATGTATCAAAAGTACATGCATGAATTATATTCGTGGTTATATAAATTCTTTATAAGATGTTTCTGACAAGTTAAAAAGGCAAGAGTTGTACAAATAATTTAATAATATTTTTTATTGTCAAAGATTGTCTGTAAAGATTTATAAGCGGTAAAGTGAGTAAAATTATGCAAAATTTATTTTTATATAAATAACACTAAAACAAGACTGATGTTTTAAACATTATTCATAATGCAGAAGAAAGAATCATTGAAATGAAAGTCGATAAATGTGCACAAATTTCAGAGCGCACCTATTTAAGAAAAATAAAAGAATTCCATATCGTTTACTTAAGCGCAAATAGGCGTAACTAGCAAAAAATATTTTTTAAAGAAAACCAGAAACATTCAGAGAAACATAAATTGATAATTTGTCCGGCTTGCAAACAATTTCCAAAGCAAACCTTATTATTACACAGAAAAAAAACCACGTTCTAAAACTAAGAATTTTATTTTTAAATTTATTTCAAATCGTTATTAAAACTTTTCAGTACGATTTGTACTTAGATTTCCTTAAATTAACCATATTCGAAACAAAATTTGGTAAATAAAATTATCATTTTTGTTGTAGTTTTCGTTGGCTCAGGTGTCAAAAAAAGATATGTAACAGTAAACAACTTATATAACCCAGCCTCGATTTATTCTCGAAAAAAAAGTAGATCAGCTGGGCTCGTAACACCACCTGATCACATAATTTCACCATGATACACGCAGAGAAAAAACATGGTTAAATATGCTCACGTGAATATGATCCCGAGCAATTTCATCATTGTATGGTTACGAAGATCATTATTATGACAACCGCAACCATACTATAGTTGTAGTAAGTTTTTGACGAAAACTACAATCATAGTTATGATTAAAATTACCATTATATGCTCGTGGTAATCATTGTTTTGGTCATGGGTAGTCATTATCTTGATTATAGGCTATCAAGTATATGATGCTCTTAGAATATGGTTATCATAATCTAAGAGCAACATATGTATTGTAACCTATAATCAAGATTATGGCCACCTACAACCAAAGCAATGCTTACCACAAACATATAATGCACATTGGTCAAAAATCCATTTTTTATGGCCAAAATGTATATTTTTTATTGTCTTGTTTTGCACTTTTTAGTGTTTTATGACGTTAAAAACACTTAAAATCACAAAAAAAAATATTTTGTTTTTATATACCGTTATTTACGGTTAATGTGTACAGCGACAAACGTACAACTTTTCGATATTGTTGAACAATTTAGTGCGAGTAGTGCATTTGCAGTGTTTGGTCGAAGAATATTAAGAAACAAATAAAGAAAATTTAATTAAAATATTTATGGATCATGAAGCTGAAAGAAAGTATTTATAATATGCCTAAAGAACTTTTAAAAATAAAAAAAACTTTTTCTGAAAGCATATAAAAAATATTTAAAAAAAGTTTTTTTCAAATTAATTATAAAATTAAAAAAAATGTCCGAATTTGTCCGGTGCAAAACAAAATATCCGAAAATACTTATAGTCTATAGAGTATTAATCCGTAAATATATCCATTAATTTTTTCCAATTCTTAAAAATAAATCTTTTTTTCTTAGGTAACGTTAGCATCAAAAATGCCGATCTTTTTAAAATATGGCTGCAAAATTCTTCAAAAGAGGTAAAAGAAAAGCTCTTCTGACAAATATTATTAACACAATCGTCAAAAATAACTCTTCTGATGAGTATAATAAATACTGACAAGAAAAAATGCGCCTTTTTTGTAATAAGTTGGGGCAAGTGACGAGAAAGCCACAGTTCCTTAAAATATTTTAAGTCCCGAAATGGCAAGTGGCTTACTGAAGTAATTTTCAAAATATATGAAGTGCAAGAGCTGGTCGGCCAAGCTTACCATATTCAAAAATTTCCGAGCGCAGCAAAAGAAGGGAAGCGACAGGCCTTTTATCATTAAAGCAAAATGAGACAGATTTACTAATTCATGCGGCATGAATCTCAGCCCGAAAAAGGGGAAAATGATTTAGCTGCTGTTTTAAAAAATAAAATTAAAAGTTTAATGCGTCCATCTAAAATCAGAAAGGTATGCTTTAAAAATTTCAAAGATCCTGTTTAACTTTCTGTTTAGGAAGCTCTTGCATTTCTTATTGAAAACGACTTCACAAAAAAGCAATGTTTTAATATTTGCATGGAGAATATAGATATAAAGAAATTGCAACATATTTCCACCCTTTTATAGACTTTTGGCAGTGAAAGCTGTCTGTAGGCCTAGCAATATATTTGTTAATGAAAAAGTTGCAAAAATAACTTTACAAATGCTGTTGCAACATACTGCAGCAAGAATTGTAAAATCGCAAAAAGAGGTAATTATAGGTGTAATGAATATTGAAAATAGAGCACTAATTTCGTCAGAATTTATCTTGAGTTATTGATTTGACCGTAGTAGTGGCCAATTTAAGCAAGGTTTTAATAATTCAAGCTCACGTCAAAATACTAATTACAACCTCTTTGCAACCACTGTAATACCATTAAGATAAATCGATACTTCAGGAAAAGCTTTATGGTGTAATATTACTTCCCAATTAACTAGATATTGCAGGGTTTCCGACAATATGACAAAGCTTTAGCATTTGGGCTTAAAATAAAATTCAATAAATCACATTTTCAACAAAATTATTTGCTAAGTATTTTTCTAAAAAATAAAGAAATAGAATACATAGTTTATCTATGTCCTAACTAATATTTTGTTTTATACTCTTAGAAGAAGAAGAAGAAGAAGGTACTCGTATCTCTAGTATAGTTGAAATGGGCTTACGGATGCTTATGTATATAAATGTATTTTCGTATGTTTGTATTTATGTATTGTTTTTAACTTAATGCTATAATTTTATGCCTAACCATATTCATGCCAAAATACTAATTTACCACTAGTTTTAAATGTATGACATTTATCCCTGCACAATAATTTGTCAATTTACGAACAATAACAACTTTAATCCTTCTAATGTATGCCGTAGCACAACAAACATGGACTGGTAGGCACCAATTACAAATTGACTACAGAAACATTTCCAAATTTATTTCATACTTATATTAGAGAAAAAAACAATGCATACTGCATATACATTGTATATATACACACATAAATACACATTGAGATTTAGACATAAATATCGGTATATAATCGTTTATGCACAACCAAAGCATTTACTTATTTTAATTGGAAATACTTACTTATTCGCATACGCATACATGCACACATTTGAAATTTTCTATTTTAACATTTGTATATGTGTAATCATTAGCATTTAAAAGTTTATTTCTTTTGTCTTAAAGCCAATATATTCTAAGATGTTTTTGGCAAATCCTTTTAACATATTTTTTAATACCATAAAATTAAATATTGCTTTCATGGAACGCAAGATTCAGATATATTTATGAGTGTACAATTTTGTATTTAAAAAATTTTTATTTGAGGTATTAACAATCTAATACTTAATGCATTTTTTAAATTTTAAGATTAAATAAAATTTTTAAAAAACGATAACCAATATAAAATTTTTTTTGTAAATAATTTTTGACAAGTCCAAGGTGGGCCAAAAAAAATTACCCTATTAGAAGATGCTCTTATTTCTACAAATGGTGACCAATGTGAAATCTATTTTACATTTGTCAAGTAAACCGATGTGGAATACAAGTAAATAAGCCATGGAGCAATACACCCTCCAAGAACGCGGATTTATCGTGTATATTTTTTTGCGTAACAATTCGTCTATGGTGTTGCCGCTGCGCGAATTCTGTCGATGATTCCCCGGACGTCCGGCACCGACTGCGCAAACACTGCGCCGTTTGGTCGTCATCCATCTTGAAGAGTATGAGACCACACAAGACGCTGCTAAGGATGCCCGGCCCTTGGAGCGCCCGTTCTGCCAAGAATATCGCCACTGTTGGCGAGGGTATCAAGCTGTCGCCAGAAACATTGACCAGATGCCGTGCCTTGCAATAAGTCATCAGTCGGTCGACCCTAAGGTGAATTTTGGTCAAAAACATGCACATGTTCTCATACAAAGTCCAGACCACATATCAACTGCTGCCTGTCGACCGCCAGACGCGTGTAACCCACGCCCAAGCCATCCTCAGTCTAGATGCCGAAGTGAACGATTTTTTGACCAAAATCATAATGAGTGATGAGGCTCATTTACACCTCAGTGGGTACGTGAACAAGCAAAACTATCGCTTCCGAGGCAATAAAAATTTACGAGTGATGCACGAAAAGCCATTACACTTACTCAAAATGACTGCATATTGCGCTGTTCACACTGAAGGAGTCATCAGAACATTTTTTTTGAGGACGCCGCTAGTCAAACGGCAACAGTGGACGGTGCGCGCCATAAGGCCATGTTAGCCGAGTTTTTTCTGCCGCAATTGAACATATAAGGACTGGAGAACATGTGGTTCTAACAAAACAGAGCAACGACACACACTGCGCGAGCCCCAACCTATATTCTGAAGATGGCGTTCCCGGGTCGTCTTATCTCTTGTTTTGCTGATTAACGTTAGCCCGCAAGATCGCCCAACTTAACCTTCTTAGACTTTTCTGTGGGATTTTTTAAGTCCCATGTTTTCGTAAACAAACACAAGACCCTGGAGGCACTCAAAGGCAACATTCGATACGAGTGCGAGAATTTGTCGCCCGAAATTCTCGCCAAAGTCATAAAAAAATGCCATAAAACGAGCCTTGTAGATTTGATGGTTTTTTGATTCTAAACACAACCTGCAAAGGTATTTTGCATCACACGTCATACTTGAGGAAGCCACACAATTCGAAGAATCCAATTGCACAATCGTAAGGCCCAGTGTTTCCTCTGTGTTATTAGTAATACGTTATTTCGGCCTTAATTTTTCTTGTTAAAAAAACATGATGAAACTGTTTCTGTTTTTTCTAGGAGCAATGGCACCTGGGAGAAATTCAATAAATATTTGTGATTTGCAGATTTAGTAATCCAAAGTATGGCCTTATTACTTAAAAAAGTATTGGAGATTAGCCGTTGTGTAGCCTTTTGTAAATCTATGTTTTGTTGTTAAAAAAGAGGTAGTGATTTGGCTTTATATCTTAAACATATGCATATATGTCATGTTATTAAGATTAATTTTTTTACTTTATTAACTCTATGGGGAAGGCAAAATAACTGAGAGTTTGAGAATCTTAGATAAGGTTAACCTCAAGACTTTCAAAATAAGCTGTTAATAATCTGCCGCTTAATTAAGGAAATTGTGCTTCAAGATAAAGAAAATAAAAAGTGCAGTAAGTAACAGCATAGTAATTTATAACAGAGAGATATAAGTTGCAGTGCCTAACAAAAGAACATGAATTATGATTATGTGTGGGTTTCTTTCTTATTTTTTTTATTAAAAAATACATGTTAAAGGGTAGGCTTTCTAAAGTTTTTCTTTTACTTGACTTATTTGTTTTAGTTTTTCCTTGAAAGTATTCACAACGGAACTAGAAGATCTCCGAAAATTAATATATTAGATGGTGTGCTTAATTCCACCCCCCTTTGAAACTTAACGAAGAATGGTACTAATGGATTTTTTCGTTGTTTACTCTTATTGTTGTAGTTTTTTGTAAAACTCGGTTGGTGCTTTGGCCCCTGAAATTTACTTGGCCATCTTTAGGTAAAGTTATTATTGTCCTTTAGAAAAATGCAACAAGGGCTGTGAAATATTTAATCGCAATCTTAATTTAGGATAGACGGTTTTAAGCAATAATAGCCAGTCATTGGTTAATAACTTTCAGCTTAAGTCGAGCTTCAGCTTAAGTCGAGCTTAACGTGAGCAACCCGGAAGAAAATATTGCCTTACAGCTGCGGTAACTTCTGACAGTGAGCTGCTGTAAGTTTTCACCTCTCTTGACCTGACACCATGAGATCTTAGAATTTGTTTAAAACCAGCTAAGTGTCAGTTAAATATTGTTATAAAAAGCGACTATATTATTCATTTCAAGATTTAAATCTACGATGGTATTTTCTGTCAGGAAATAGATCATATAAATTTGTTATTTAAAATTATCTTTTGCTAAGTTTAGAGCTGCAGGCAAGTTCCCCATATAAAGGATAATTTATCTTATAATTTAAAAATAATTGCAAACATTATATGTATTTATGCATGTACATTAAAATATATGGCTTTTTGTGACTGTATAAAAATTTAAATGCAGTAACAAAACTATCATCTTCCCAACATTTTTATAAACCAAAGCCAATTTGTCAGCCAACCAAGTGAAGCATTTCACTTCTTTGATAAAAAGAAAGTAAAAGATATATTTTAAATAAAAATTTTCGTAATCATATCGTAATGCAATTTGAACATCTTATATTTTGTTTCTGTGTTTTTATTTTGTTTTACGAAATGCTTCTTAAACTATTTTTATTTCCAAAGTTGGACATTCTTTTGCTAAAACTTGTTGCAAAAAACTTAAATATCTTTTGTAAAATACAAACAAAATAACAACATAATATCCTTTAAGCTAAATTAGAGACAACTCTGTTAAAGAGTTTTAGAAAGTAAGATGTAAAACTCAAAGAATAGAATTAAAGAAGGTAGAGAATAAATTTTGCATTTATTTTAGTTGTCTTGTTGCACATAATTAACCAAAGAATTTACTCAAAACATTCCGACTCCCAAAAGCCTAAAAATATGCTACACTTTTTTTTGTCTTTTTTGTTTGTATTTCATTTGGTGTCTTCCTGTTTGGTATTTTCTAGTTGTTAATTTACTGAAAAAAACTTTTTGTATGAATTTATTTTGAAAGTAAGACAAATTATTGTTCAAAAGGTATAATTGTAATCCAATTATATACAAATTCTTGTGTTTTATTTCTTTTTATTTTGTTTTTATATTAAGATTGGTTTGAGTTTTCTCTTTCAACTATTTATTTTAATTGCTCAAAGGTTATGAAAAAAACTTAAATAAAATTAAAAGCTCTCTGAAAACAAAATTTTAGTCAATGATATAATATTTTGTTGAGAAAATAAGTCAAAATATTAACTATTTGTTTCTTTCAAAGGGTAGTCAATTAGCTGCAATACATGGATGGCCTTGTACTAAAAATTTTTGCTATGTTAATATTTCGAAAAATACATTTTAACCTAATAGACTGTTCTGGGCTTGGCTTAAAACCAGGACGATTTACATGATACGCGGTTTTGTAATTATATATGGATATTAAAAAAAGTGTCGGGCACGGTGCAAGTGAAGAACCAGCTCTGCATGTCACCAGCTTTCACCTTGGTTTTAAACAATACTTAGACACGTTACTCACAATCACAATTAAGCAGCATTGTGTAACTACCAGCAGAGGTTATCTTGAATCTCATGGCTCTTTGTAGCACCATTGGCTTCAAAGAAGAACTTTTCCTATTCAATCAAAATTAAAGACCTCTTTGGTATTAGAATCAACGGAGAAAGGCAATGAAGCGGGCTAAGGCACAGGACAAATCCTCTGACTGGCACTTCTGATAAGGCTGAAATGGAGTCAAGTGATTGCTATGTGGCCACAGCAAACTCTGTAGTCTTCACACAATTAAAAGTAATGAAGATGATCGGCGCTCCAAGGGAAAAAGTTGATTAGCAAAGCTGCAAATAAAAAGCAGCCATAAAGGGTGCTGGCGAATAACCAACATCGGTTGTTGTGGAAAAGAAGGTACTGCCAACCATTTTGGATAAAATCTAGCCAAAAAAAATAAAAGAGAAAACAATCAAAGAGCAGAGATCCGAAGATGGTTACAAAAAATGTTTATCCATATAAAGAGCTCATTTTTCTTCTTAAATTCAATTAAAGAACGTCCCATGACTAGCAATACCACAGCACAACTAAGGATGGTAATATGATGGCGGCAAAAAAACAAGGTAGCACCAAGCATGACGGACACGTATAAGGTGGAGAACAGATTTTTCTGCTCGTAAGTTAACATTCAACGTTGCATCGGGCTCAAGGAAATTTAAAAATCCCGTTTTCACATTAAGTTAAAGAAGAAAGGTCTGTAAAAAACCAAAACCGAACACAAAAAAAGCATAAAATAAGGGCCAAGTAGGGGGAAGGGGGATTTCCCCCTATCTTCAACTTTTATTTGGTAACATTCACAGCTGAAACTATTTTCGTTAATGATTATAAAAGCAGCTTAATAGACAATGAGAGCAGTAGAGAGCAAACCACGTTTTTCCAAGAAGAAAAACTGCCACAGAACTGCAACCGTTAAAATAGCTACATACCACCGGTGGTAACTGGAAGATAAACACATGGAGGCTATGCCTTCAGAGAGGTAAAGTCATGATGACATAACTCTTTAATGAAGCCACCTCAAAGAGACACAAAGGTCATAGGCTACGCATTACCAAACAATCATTGGAATCACTTTACTTCACAGTCAATGGAATTGTCAAAGCTTGGTTTGAGGTATGCCCATAAGCTTTCCCACCCCTAGTCAAGGATAAAAATAAGATATTGTAACTTTTCGAGGATCAGAACGCTGGTCTTAGCGCACACAACTGGTTGATTATGCCCAATTAAAGACAGAAAACTGCAACAAATTAACCTGAAGAACCCATAAAAGTCCGGGTTAAAAAGTGGGCAGAATATTTTCACATGATAATGTCAAAGAACAAAACATTCGAAAAAATCAAAAGAATCCTTCCAAGTGACCTTAATATATGCAGTACTAAGGTGCCCCTAATTTAAGGAACTCTAAGTCCATATTTGTGACGCCGATTAACGGATAACTTAAAACATTCTTCATTATATGGAAATTGTAAAGATCAGCTTTTTTGGGGGATGCATGGCGGATACCGAGCCTATCCTGTGTCACTACACTTTTTGCACAAGCCAGTGTCCGATGTTTTAAGTTCTCTGATTTTTCGGAAGTTATTCGCTTGAGAGCTGTTCAAATGAGTAAATTTTCATGAAATTTTTTTTTAATATTGATTATTATTTATTTTTTGTTGTTAAATTATCAATTTAATTAGCTGTAAATAAAAACAAAAAAACATTTTTTATTAATTTGGGCCGTTTTATTTGGAATGGTTAAAAAAATATTAAGTAATTTTTTCAAATTTGCAGTTAAGGTCGTATAAACTAAAATTTCAAATCTGGCAACACTGAACTCACCCCCTCATATATGCAAATTGAATGTGTTAATCTTAATTAGCGTAAATACTAACATTCAATGCAAATTATGTTTGAACATGACCCTGTTATTAGCATCATTAAAACGTTTCAGAAGAATTCATATCAATAATTGAATTAGTGTGAAATAAGTTATTGCAAGTCAATGAAATGGAAAAAAATATGTTGATTAGAATTAGTTGTTCGTACATTTTAGCTGCTAATTTAAATGCTAAAAAGATAGTGTACGTTGGTGTGACTTTTAGGTAAATGAAAGATGGTTTTCAGTTTCTTTGGAGCTCCATGTGAGAGCTCAAACAAAGTCAAGAATAATCTCTGCTTTATTAAACAAATTTTGCTCCTTATAAACTATTTCTATAAATATTTTAAAACCTAAAATTTTCAGATGCATACCGGTATGAAATTTTATAAACAGAATTATTAGTAATTGTATTCCGATTGACCCAAATATATTATCTAAAGGAAATCCTTTTATTAATGCAAGTAAAGACACTTAACACCACGTATACCAATTTGTGTGGTTGTAGTTATTTTATGCAAGTAAAGAAATTTGATATTTTTTCCCCTTTCAATTTTTCAGTGGCACGTGTTGGTTTTAGCATTGGTGGTGATTAGGTGTTGTACACAATAGAGGCAAGCTCAAGGCGTCACTAAATTAGGCATCATCCTGAAATTTCAATTCATTTCATATACCTTACGTGTGAACACACAACAATAAGTGATGTGCTGTATTGTTCGCCATCTCTTTTGTTTACTTAACTTAACTTAAATGAAAAAAATATTTACACTTAAGCACACTTAAGTGAACAACAACAGCACATCAATTCATTATGATCACACATTTAAATTTCAATTCAAATCCACAACAATGCATGACACCACTCTTTATTCTTAGCTACACTACATTGCATCACACAAACTTTGTCAGCTACTCTACATGACAGAACTTAAACCGCTTAATCGCACAACAGCACAAGAATTAGAAAATCTTACGGGTCTTGAATTAGCTTGAAATAGCACTTTATGCAGGCATCTAGTACCCAAGTGTGGCACACTACACTACTCAAGCAGTTTAAGCATTTCATCTCTCATTCGCTCTCCAAAGAGGTTTTGGATCATATGTGAATCCTTTTTGCATTCATCATCTAAGTAGCAAAAATTATAAAAGCATTTGGTTTTCTTAATACCTTCAACCAGGTTTTAATCTTGGATTCAAAGAATTGAGTATCCATAAATGTCCATGCATTAGATGCTCCTTGGTATATTAAAAACAGCAAATTCCACAAGGATCTAGAAGTTTCACTTGTAAAATGCAAAATCCTGAAATATTTCCACAAGTATTTAAATAAGCTGGAAATACATCCAAATCCGCTCGCTCGAAGCATCCTGCAACACAGTAGACACATCCGCCTAAAAAAAGGATACTATTGCTCTTAGATGAAACCTTTGAAATTAGTTAATTAATGACTTAGTTTTAAGATTTGAATAATTATTGTTAGTTTGCCAAAGGCGAAGATTCAATAATAAAATATATGAAAAAAAAATTAAATTCTCCAAACGATTAAAACTTTATATTGGTAGCCATGAAGCAAACGTTTCATATATTTAATTAAACAAATGTATTGCATTTTCAAAGATACTGTTGCTTGTGGAAAAATGTTTTTGAAGACACAAGAAAACTTTCGTCTTGAGGTGGGAAATCAAATACAAACATTTGCACTTCAACCAGAAATTGAAAATCGAGAACGTTTGTTGTCTCTTATAGAAACTATAATGTTCCTCGGAAGGCATAATATACCTCTCCTCGAGATGATGGTCCTTTGCTATCTTCTGAAAATACAAACTTGGAAGGTATTTTTCGTTCACTTCTGCGATTTCGAATTTCGGAGATAAAACTTTAGGCCCCCGTTTCCAAGTTTTCCCTTTAGATGATTCATATATTTTTTTTCTTTTCATATTTTTTATTATTAAATCTTCGCCTTTGGCGAACTAACAATAAGTATTCAAATCTTAAAACTATTTAATTTATATTAGTCCAGCCAGTGCCAAACTAAAATTTAAGTTCTCATAATAAAATTAATTAATTCAGTAGTTTTATCTAAGTAAAGTAGTATCCCTTCTTTTCAGACGAGTGTGTCCACTATGTTGCAAAATCATGACACTAAATATTATTCCATTATTTTTGATGAAAATACTGATTTATCAGGAAAAACCCAAACTTCTTTAGCTTTAAGATATTTAAACGTTAACGAAAAATTAGCAAAAGAAGAATTAATCGGCTTTATCAACGCATTTGAAGAGGCTTTAAATAATACTGGCCCTGACGTCAAAGTTCTAATTAATGCGAAAACACAATTATTAGTAGTTTTAAGAGCATTGACAAACGTTGGTCTTGATTTGAAAAATAGTGTTGGGATTGAAGCTGACGGGTGTCCTTGGATGTTGGCAGTAAATGTAGCAGTAAATAAACGCAAAAGAAGCAAACCAAACGCTTCGCTGTTCCCAAAGACTTAACCATTCAATATTGAAAGGCAACAAAGTACCAATAATACAAAAAATTTTATCGCTTGTTAAAGAAACCAGCCTTTTTTTTTTAACATTATTCTAAGCGTAATGCAGGTTTTCTGAAATATCCAGGTAAGAAGTTGTCTCAATTATGAGAAACACGATGGGTGGATCATTGTGATTTTAACTAACAATTTGCAATAGAGATAAAGCTATAATAGAGACATTGAAAAAGATACCCAAGTGGAAAATAGGGATACGTTTTCAAAAACATTTTTAATAAGAACTTCTCTGAACACTTTCGAATTTATATTTGGATTTCATAGTCAAAATTATGTACTTATTATCACACAGCCGCTTAAAGTAATTCAACAAAAGCAGAATATAGATTTACAAAAAGGATCACCTGATAATGTTTTTTAAGACTAAAATGAAATCTAAACAGAGTTTAAAACTTTTTCTAAAGAGGCAAGAAAAAAATTTGCCTTTATTTGGGGAATTTAATTTGAGAAGCCCAGATTTGAAAGAACAAATCATTTTGAAGATAACGAAATATTCTACCGCATCAAGGGCTATATACTTTTAATTGAATCTGTTTTAAGAGACCGGAAAACACGTTTCTCAAAGAATTTCCTTTGTTTGTTTAACACCCCTTTAACTTTTGCCTTGAAATATAACTACATTTACTGACTTAGAAATTTTAATTTCATAACAAACAGATTTATTAAAATTTGAAAAAACTGAAAAAAACTACTTATATCGAAATTAAGGGCTTAAGTTATGTATTGGAAAAAAATGGAAAATTTTAAATGACCGCTTAGAAAATGTAAAAGATTTTTAGCAAGATGTGATCCAGATATTAATCGAAACTTGGGAAAAATATTAATCATTTTTGTTTTGATGCCAGTAATGCTGCGGCTGAAAGTTAATTTTCCGCCCTTCGCCGTATTAAAACATGGCTGAGAGCAACCATGACAGAGGACGGGCTTAACAGCTTACCAGTGTTGCATATCGATAAAAAAATTCAATTTGACGCAAATGTCGTGCTTTACAAATTTGCTTCAACAGGCAACAATGAATTTTTAATTTAATAAATATGTTTTTTTGCCTTTTATGTTATTATAATTATTTTAAAAAAATTAAACTTTTTTTGTTGAGTTTTTGTTTTAAAAAAACCGCTAAAAGCTGATTTTTCAATTGTGTGCTTCATTTAGAATTTTCCCACCCAAAAGCTTGAGCTGAATCTGCGCCTATGCTTAATGATATTTTATACTCATGTATTAATAAGTTGATTATTTTAATATTTTTAATTAATATTCTTTTGATACATTTGTTGTTATAAGTAGATTCCAATATTCAGATATTCTACTCTTCTTAGAATTTTGTTACACCCGAATTTTTACAGAACATTTTTAGCAACTTTTTACCTTTGGACAATTTGAAGATATTTAGTAATAAATTTAAAGGATGATAATGATTTTAGAAAAAGTTTAAACATTTTTAACAGCTCTTCTAATAAACACAAAATTGTAAAAAATGTTCACTCGTATTAAACTGCACCCCACTGAACATATGTTTACAAATGGGCACCATTTACTTGTATTCCCGTTTGTTAGTATAGATGTTTCTATGTAGAGCGCATAATGTAATTTAAATAATTTTTCCATATAAAAATTCGCTGCCTGTCATACTGTATGTCAACATTTTATATGTATATTGTAATTTCATCAACGTCTGTTACATTTTGTTTACTGTTTTTGTTATACAACTTTTCTGTTGAAGTATTTGTTTTGTTACGTCATTAATTTTCATTGTTTCAACATCATGCATGTATCCCACTATTTCGTTTCGTAATTTTTTAAATTTTTTATATAAATTGGATGCTTCTGTTGGCTGCACAAGAAATTTAAAAGAAGTTTTTCTTATTATACTCCGGTGGGTAAATTTTTAAGATGTGATCTTCACATTTGCCTCTTGCAGCTATGGGTTTTGTGGTTTAATCGATTAATGCAATTGTCGAGTACTTTATCAAAAAAGTGTGTCCAAATGATGTCAATGGTTGCCTAAATTTTAATCGCTAAAACTAAAAATGTTTCTGGCGTGTGGGCGTTATCAATTATTGAACATAGGTTTCATTCAATATAATCCAGGGGTGTTTAGTCGCACGTACAACGCGACCAGTAAATGGGAACACTTCAAGATATAATGTTATTACCAAATTGATTTTGTAATTAATTGATTATTTGACATGTTGTATGACGAGTTGGGACGTGTATGAAAGCCTGTCGCGGATGTTTAGCTGACTAAATTTAGGACAAAGAAAAATTCAGTCATCTCATCTGGATAGTGTTCTCTATTCACACCAACATACGCTTTCTGCTCGTTTTTTATCAACAACCATCACTTAGGAGATGGTCTCTCTATTTGCATTGCATTGTGTTGGCATCAGTAAAATTGGTTTGGGAAAGAGACAAAAGAGGGCAGTATTTGTGTAAATATTTTTTAAATTTACTGATATTAACACTGACAGAAGAGACATATTTAATCCACGTACGAACTGTGCGACTGTAGAACGAATTTTTTCTGTAGTATGTGGTGCAATTTGTTAGTTTGTCGTCTACAAATAGATGTGCTTCTTTCGAGAGGCGCGTTCCCGCGAAATATTTTATATTACAGGAATAAGTTTTCTGATTTTTTAGAACACGTTCCATCAATAGAAAAGCAAAATAAATTCTACATTAAGACGATTCTCAAGCAGCTCCAAAATGGACTTTGGAGCACCACAGATAAGAGTTACATTTGGTTTTGGTTCCAAAAAGTTTATACAAATATGGAGAAGATTAGCAATTCCTGCACCTTTTCAAAAAAACAGTTAAACATGAATGCTTCTTCTTACACAAGAAAAACATGTTTGGTTCAGCAGACATTTAGCTGGATTTTCATGTCCTGAACTTTAAGGGTTTCTTTCTCCAAAACATTTTTACCATCCACTAAAGAAGCGATGCAACGTAGTCCATACCACGTTTATGTGTCAAAAGATATCATTGGATCTTGCGGGCATTGAAATTGACCCTATTTGCAAGATCCTAATCAAAAATCAATATTATAATCAAACAAGTAAGAGCGCTATATTCGGCTGTGCCGAATCTTATATACCCTTCACATTGGTCTTTAAATATACCCAGCCGAGTAATTTTGTACTGCAAATAATATAATAAAAAACCTTACGCGAGTTTTAAAGTTCATAGAAAACTATTCAAAATTTGAACGTTAGTATGCATAATAGAAATAGATGAAGAAGGTTTGAGGTCGAGAGTTTTAAAAGTTTTCGACATTGTTCATATTTAAAGGTTAATAAAACTTGCTTAATGATATGGGATGTTCTAGTCCCCCTGCTCCTCTCCAACTTTTTCTCCATAATGTATAAATTATTTGAATATTACTTTGTGTTTAACATTCCAAGTCGATAGCTGTTATAGTTTCCCAGATGTAGCGAATCGAAAATTCCATAAAAATTCTTAAATTGTATGGGAGCTACGCCTTCTTCACCCCCCATCCAAAAATTGTTTATTTAAGTCTCTGCTTTAGGAGTATCCGTGCCAAGTTTTGTGTCAAGAATGACTATATTTACTGAGATATATAGGGATATATGCAAGGATTTTTCCCTAAAAAAATGGGTTGTTTTGGGTTTTCGCTTATATCTCGGTCAATAGTGTACCGATTTTTTTGATTTTAAATAGCGATTGGCTGCGGGATATTTCTAACAATTTGACACCAATAACTGGTCTGGATCTTATTATTTGACTCCCGAATCTTGATTTCAACAGACGGACAGACGGACAGACACACTGACGGAAAGACGGACAGACGGACATGGCTATATCGACTTCCCTATCTATAAGAAACCAGAATATATGTACTTTATGGGGTTGCAAATGGATAATAAAGAAATTACAAACGGAATGACAAACTGATATATACCCTTATCACTATGTGAAGGGTATAAAACGTATGGACCGAAGATGCTATTAGCATCAAAACATAACTAAACAGTAAATTTAAAATAATAATGATAATTCGTTAATGCCTTAAGGATTCTATTCACTCCAAAAAATTCAATGGATAGACCAAATGCCTGCTCATTTAGCTGATCACTTATACTGACCATAATTTCGACGAAGCTCTACAAACTTCACAAATCAGCCTCCTGGATTGAAGGATTCTGACTCTAAACAATTTACCGTGACTAGTCTAATCATAATGAACAGAAAGGTCAATACAACTTGATATATTTAGCTGTAAAACCATAGTTATTAATAGTTCCCATTCAGGCAAGGAATGACCCAGTGTTCAACATACCATCCTTAATTAAAGCCTGGTTCCCTCGAATACCCGTAAGATTTTAAAATTTTTTATCCTTAAAGGATGTTTGCTTGTTGACATTTTATTTCATTCGCTACTTTTTAAAACAAACCTTTTTTAGATACTTTGCAGTTGAACACAATATTGTATTCAAGTAATATTTAAATAATAATGTGTGAATGTGTCTTTGCACGTTTTTCTATTTGAATTCTGAAATGAAAATACGTTTTACATGCACAATATATAAGTACTTACATGCGAACATATGAAAATATTTTCCAAAGTCTGCATTGTTGATTGTTATTTTTGTAGACATATTGCTTTACTGTACTTACATTTTTGGTATTTTTTATTTATTTTTTACATATCTTTCAGTGTACCTTAATGGTTGCATACGATGTTAGAAAACAGCATATAAATGAAAAAATTATTTTAAAAAAATTTCGATTAAAAATGCATAAATTTGTAAATTTTTAAGATTAAAACTATAAATATTTGCCAAGTGACAGATCAGTCTTGAAATGCGTTAACATTAAGCAAATATTTTTTGCCGTAAGTTGGAGAAAAATAGGTTTTTATATGAAAACTTGTTGCAGTTCAAACCAGGCTTAGCTAAAAGCATTTAAACGTTATTAAGTAAGAGCGCTTTATTCGGATGTGCCGTATCTTAAATACCTTTCACATTGGTCTCTTAATATACCCAGTCATATTTTCACATTATTTTGTACTGCAAATAATATAATAAAAATACTTTGTGCCAGGTTTAAAGTCCATTGAAATCCCAGTTTTCGAAATAGAAAACCTTACAAAATTTTAGTGTTCGTATGAAAAACAGAAATAGATATAAAAGGTTTGAGGTGGAGAGTTTTAAAAGTTTTCGACATTATTCGTATTAAAAGTTTAATAAAAGTTATTAATTTTTATGGGATGTTATAGTCCCCCTACTCCTCTCCAACTATTTTTTTTTCCAAAATGTATGAATTATTTGATTATTACTCTTTGAACAATATTCAAAGTCGATAGCAGTTTCCGAGATATATTATATAAAAAATTTCATAAAATTTTTTAATTTTTATGAGAGCCACCTCTTCCCCTGCCCCTACCCAAAAAAGTTTTTTTCCAAAGTGTAGGTCTTATTGTGCAATTACTTTTTGCAGAATATTTGAAGTCGATAGCTGTTATAGTTTCCGAGACATGGTGTATCGAAAATTTCATAAAAATTGTTAATTTGTATGGGAGCTACCCCTTCCCATGCCCCTACCCAAAAAATTTTTTAAGGTGTACGTCTCATTCTCCAATTACTTTTTGTAAAACATTTTAAGTTGACAGCTGTTATAGTTTTCGAGATATATCATATCGAAAATTTCAAAAAAATTTGAAATTTGTATGGGAGTTACCCCTGCCCCAACCAAAAAAAAATCACCGAAGTGTAGGCCTTGTTGTCCAATTACTTTTTGCAGAATATTTAAAGTCGATAGCTGTTATAGTTTCTGAGACATGGTGTATCGAAAATTTCATAAAAATTGTTAACTTGTATAGGTGCTACCCCTTTCCCTGCCCCTACCCAATTTTTTTTCTCAAATGTAGGTCTTATTGTCCAATTACTTTTTTCAGAATATTTGACGCCGACATCAGTTATAGATTCCGAGATATATCGTATCGAAAATTTCATAAATATTGTTAATTTGTATGGGAGCTACCCCTTCCCCTGCCTCCACCCAAAATTTTTTTTCCCAAAAGTAAGTCTTGTTGTCCAATTAGTTTTTGTAAAACACTTAAAGTCGATAGCAGTTATAGTTTCTAAGATTAAGCGCATGAAATATTTCATAAAATTTGTGCAATTGTAGGGGAAATACTTCTTCCCCTGATCGTTTCTGAAAAAATTTTACCCTTTATTAAGGTCCCTTTTTTCAGGGTATCCGTACCAAGTTTTGTGGCAAGAATGACTATATTTACTGAGATATAGAGGGGTATATGCACGGATTTTGTCCTAAAAAAATTGGTTATTTTGGGTTTTCACTTATATCTCGGTCTGCAGGATATTTCTAATAGTTTGACACCGTATCTTTTTATTTCACTCCGAAAACTTAACTTCAACAGACGGACAGGCGGACAGATGGACAAACAGACATGGCTATATCAACTTCCCTATCTTTAAGGATCCAGAATATATTTACTTTATGGGGTCGCAAATGGATAATAAAGAAATTACAAATGAAATGACAAACTGATATATACCCTTATCACTATGTGAAGGGTATAAAAACACTGGGTTTAGAAAAAAACTTATTTATAATACAATTCTTAAATATAAAACATGTTTGCTTCTCTCTAAAGTGGCTACTTGGGACACAGAAAGTTATTCTCCATAATTTATATATACGGTTTTCTTAAATATAAGCGACTTTAAACTACCAAAACAACAAGCATATATTCAAAAACATATCAGAAAATATTACAAGAAGTTGACTTTTTTAAATTTAAAAATTTAAAATTTAATTTTACGAAAATAATCTGTTAAAACTTTAATTAGATTAAAGAGTAAATTTACTCAAATACCTACATAAATACAAACACACATACAAAGTTACTTTAAAACACACACATTCTAACAATTAAACAAATTTATGCTTTCTTTTTTATTTCGTTGACTGTTTTAAAAATAAAAATTTTTTATAAGCCAAAGCATAAAGAATACCAATAACAACAGCAACAACAACAAAAGCAGAGTGAAAAGTGTATGCAAATCATGTTCATTTAATAAAACGTTTTTGGAATATTTAATAAACTGCAAATTTGAAATTTAAACCAAGTACATACCAAGTCCTGTGTGTCACATTTACGTTCTTCCTCTTATTTTTTATTTTTTTGTGTGGTGTGGTAATATTAACGGTATAATGTTACAGAACATAAATATGAAGTATTAAACAGTTGAAAAGGCAACCAACAACAGCAGCATAAACAATAATAAGCTTGTTGTTAAGGTACGGAAATGTTTACCAAATAAAACATGATAAATACTTTTATTTCCTCTTTTTATATCTCCCAAATAAAAAAGTACTCATAAAAGCCATAAGTGGCTCTACATTTTATTAATTCATTCACTCTACCTTCTCAGGTTTTTCTTCTTTTTTTTTTGTTAATGTTTTCAAAGTCCAACCAAAAGAAAAGATTAAAAATTAAACAAAAATTCAAATTTACACCAACACAAGCTTGTATCTTAATTTGTTTGCTTGAGTTATTGCATAAAGAAGAAGTAAATTAGAACAGAAAAATAAATTGTTTGTGTGTGGGTGTATATGTGTGTATGTGTGTGTATTAGAAAATAACTTGTAGTTGTTAAAGATGAAATTGCTCTTGGTAATGTTGCTCTTGCTCTTATAGCAATAACAATTTGTGCTGTATTGTGTTGTATGTTAAGAGAAACAGGGAAACCATTTGTTATGTTAAAGGACACGCATAATATTAGAGGTTGTTACGCACTGTTTACCAGTGTACGTGACTTCTTTTATTCTGACAAGGTTCTTTCAAAGAATTCGAAACAACACACATATTTATTTATAAATATAACAACTACAAGGACTTTTGAGTATAACATGAACTGAAACATGAAATGTTATTCATTAGTTTAGTGCATTGTTTTTCCTGTTGTTTTTATAATTCCTGTTTGTAGATATTTAAGCGTGTGTACACAGGGAGTAAAAGGAAATTATATTTTAAATGTTAAATTTTTTTTTTAATTTTAAAGATTATTAAGCATATTTATTTTATTCGATCAAGGGTACGCTTAGTTTTCAAGAACATAATTTTAATTTTTTTAACAAGCAAATATTAAAGCAAACGTAATAAGTACCTTTAGCAATGAGAAAATGTAAGTTTTTCTTTAATCTTCAAATCAAGGACTCTGCGTTTTTCTCGAAAATTAGAAGAGTTAGGGGGAAACGGACAAAAGTCTGTGATCACTACCAGTTTTGCACCAAAAGTCCATTTTTGAGTACTTTTTTATATAAAAAAACTTTAAATGCGGTGTTTTCTAATTGTATTTCAGAACTTTCTAATTGTATTTCAGAAATTTCTAATTCAATTTCAGAAATTTCAAATTCAATTTCAGAAATTTCTAATTCAATTTCAGAAATTTCTAATTCAATTTTAGAAATTTATATTTAAATTTTAGAAATTTCCACTTCAATTTTAAAAAATTCTATTTCAATTTCAGAAATTCCTATTTCAATTTCAGAATTTTCTGTTTGTAGTTGAGAATTTTCTAATTGTATTTCAGAATTTTTTATTTAAAATACAAACGGAAATTTCTGAAACACAATTAGAAAGTTCTGAAATACAACTGAAAATGGTGTAGAAGAGCTAGAGGAAAAAGATTGAGTTTGACTTGTGTTTATTAATATCCGTTTTAGTATAAAATGTAAAATTAAAAGACAGTTTAAGGTTAGGTAAGGTTAAAAGAAGGAGACCAACGAAGCTTATGGTCGTGTTTTTCTGATCTCTTAGCAAGGAAAAAAATCTCGGGAAAAAAATTTTAAGGAATTTGGTGATACGGTCGAATTACCTTAATATGTACCTGCAATTTCACAATTGCTAAATGAGCCACACTTGGCAAAACGTCAGACATAAAACGTCGAGCTCTGGCATGTGAAAAAGCCGGGCAGTGGCACAGGAAATACTTCATGGCTTCCAGTCATCTCTACTTGTCTTGCAGTCTCTTTTGACCGCAACTCTAGAAATTGAAAAGCATGATTATATTAAGGGCACCTTTTCCAGTAATATCTATTTTTTATAGAGACACTGATTATGTAACGAAAAATATTGAAACCACAAGATTGTATTTTAAATTGAATAATCTACTTGTTCAGCTAAAACTTTGAAATACTGGATTCTTTAAATACCTTGTTTCGAGTGCGTTGCAAGGTGTAGGTGTACTGCCATTGGTTTGATTGTGTCTGTTTAGTGGATTGGTAAATGTTAAGTCACGGAACTCAGATAGGCATAATAAGCAAAAACACGCTTTGGTTGCACGTCCTAAAGATAAAGTTTTATAGTAGAAGTAAATATTGCTAGAGCAGACAATGTTATATTATTTTAGTTTAACCAAAGGTAACGAAAATTCTCCAACTAAACACTCTTACATTTGTATTTGCAGAGTTGGGCAAAATACATGCTTTGTTGTACTTGAAATACAAAATACAAAATACTTTCAAGTCGAGTATTTAAAATACAAAACAAAAAATACAAAATACAGTTTTTTTGGCATTTTTTATTTAAAATTCAAAATACAAAAGACATTTATAACCACTAATCTGTAAAAAAAGAATTTCTTTTCATGAACACTAGATTTTTAAAAGTATCATCAGATAAGCAGCCTCTTGTTGGAGAATATATAAATCCAGCTAAAAAAAATAATCTTTCAACTGGTCCTGATGACGACAATTTGGTGTTTAATTTTATGAAAACACTTCTTATATTTGGGTAGCCTTCAAGACTGGAAAGCTCCTTACTTTTGTCATTTAGGAAACTTATTTACTCCAACTTCAAATATTCAAGAGCAAAGAGTAAATTGAAATCAGTAAGGTCGGCCAACTAGAAGTTGAAATATAAGTAAAAGCCTGAGATTTTTAAGAACTAAATCTATTTATATATCCCTTTATACCTCAGTTGCCACAAAGTTTGGTATGGAGGCTTAAAAGGCGGGAAAACTAACTTTAGGATAGTAGCAAGGAACGCCATAACCCCCTTACAGTTCCATAATTTTTATTAAATTTTTTATACGTTTTATTTCGAAAGCTATTACAGCTAATCACTTCAAACCTTCTTCAAAATAAATCAAATATAATGTTTACAGTTTGAAAAAAAAATTAAAAGAAGCAAGGGGAATGGTAGCCCAATGGCTACCTTAAGTCAAACACCCGGCTTTGGATATAAGAAATGAGGTACAGCTTAGGCCCCTTCCTTTGGGGTCTTTTTACAATTATCTTATAGAGGACTGTCAAAAAAGCCTTTAATTAACCCATCATAAGAATTATGAATGTGGGCATAAGTAGTTTAATTAAGAAGCCCTATTGAAATAGGAAAATAATCGAAGTAAAAACTGCCTTATTTTCTCATAAATTGAATGGCAAAATAAACAAAAAGAAATTCAAAATTATATTTATAGCTGGCATAAGCCTTGTGACATGATTCATACAACACGTACTCTTTTTAGATTATTGGGTAGTTTACAAATTATCCAGAAACATACAAAAGTGATTAATAAAAAAAGGAAAAACGCTTTATTCACCTATGCCGACTCTTGTTTACCCTTCACATTTATCTGTTCGTATTTTTCAAGTTGTTTTCGTATCGCAAATATTATAATAAAAATACTTTGTGCCGGCCGGGTACGTTACAAATATTCAACTTTGCATGAAATTTTTATTTTTTTCTGGCATTCCACCGTGGAGTTACAAAACGGAAAGGCAGAGGTCGAGTTTTTTGAATTCGCCTTGCAGTTATCTTCTTTTATGTACCCTTGAAAATTGCAACATTTTTCAATTTTAGTTATGCCAAAAAAATGTATTTTGACATCATAAGTATTTGAAATACAAAATACTTCAGTGTTGGGTATTTAAAATACAAAATACAAAATACGTATTTGTATTTCAAATACATATTTAAAATACAAGTATTTCAAATACTAACCAACCCTGTGTATTTTTATGCATGAAAACCAATAAGTAATTGTCAAACCCAATTCAAAATCTCTAATATAAACAGGCAAAAGTATTTTGTTTATTAAAAAAGCAAAACAAGTAATTGAAACTCATGTTAAAATATATAATTAACCAACTACAGCTGATAAAATTTTTTTTTTATTTAAAATGTCACTGTGTAACGCTTGTATCATTAAATTAGTAAAAACTATTTTTTCTCCAACAAATCTATTTCAAACTTATTAATTTTGTTTTTTAAGATTACAATTTTTTACTTAAGCCATAGTGTTTTGTCTTTTTTTAGGAGTTGACGTATCTGCTACTTACGCACTGAAAAATTATTTTCCTGTTAATAGAGACAAATGTTTTAAAACTTTATTTTAAGAAATAAAGTCTAAAAAACCGTAGTGCCGTATGTAAAAATATTTTTTTTAATTTATAAAAAATGTTAATACCTTATTTCTATTAAACAATCAGAAAAATGTAATTTCCAATGCTACAACTGGCCTCAAGGAAACATTTCTGTTACAAAATATCCAAAAAAATGCTTGTTACAATTCAGCCAACCATTTATCTGTGCTTTCTATATGTCGAAAAAAACACCCCAACAATTATTTATATTTGCTTTATAAGCCTCGAAATTAAGGCATTCACAAAACAAATGAGGCATAACCTTAACTACATCAGCAAACAGCTCTTGTCGCATAAAGCATGTTGTGTAAGGGGCGCCAAGTTTTTAATGTTTGTATGTGTGTTTGCGGTTTAAAGTTACAACGTTTTGCCCCTGTAGGCTTGCAAAAGGCATAAGTATAAATTCGTATTTGTGTTTGTGTGTTAGTTCAAAAGTTCTTCAAACATTATTTGCCACCTCAGACCAACAAAAAAAAAATTATTAAATGTAGAAAAGGAATATAAATCAAACAGCGGATTAACGTGTGTGTTACAAATTATATTTTATATTTGATACTTTTTTTTTGTTAATAAAATTCTGGCTTGTTTTTGTTGCTTATTATTTTACCTTGGGGACTAGGCAAGTGGTGGCATATACCTTTAATTAAAATATATCACCTCAACATTGATTTGTTGACCTTATTATACATATTGATTAACTCTTTACTTTTCATTAAAAATTCCCGTAGCAATACCTTAAACTTAACTTAAAAGTTTAATTGTTCTATTGTGGAAAAGAGAACGCGATTGTTAAAGTTATTCTGACAACCAGTTTTTGAAACACTTGTTTTAAAGGAATGTTTCTTATTTATATAAAAGCTTTGCTTTTAAAAAGTCTCCTTTAAATTGTGTTTGAATCGGAGAAGTACATCTAGATGAAAATCAAGAAATTTTTGAACTTTTTATAGTTTCTTTTTGTAATAAATAATAATTATTTCTTGATTGTAATTTTTTTGGCCAAAAAAATTTTTATATTTTTATTTAAAATAAAAGAATTAATTTAATAAAAAACTTTAAAGTATTAATTTAATAAAAAATTTAAAATAAAAATTATTTCTGGCAAAAAGATAACAGTCAAAAGATATTATAGGTTTCCTGATGTTAGATAATTTTTTCTAGCTCTTTTTGTAGATAGATTTAAAAAAAATATCTGATGGTCTGCATGTTTGGCCACCAACCTTGAAGAGTATGGCACCACACAACACGCTGCCAAGAGTGGCGGAGCACCCGTTCTGTCCAGAATATTGCCGCTGTTGGCGAGGATATCGAGATGTCACCAGAAACATCGACCAAACGCCGGGCCTCGCAACTAGCCATCAGCCGGTCTTCCCTAAGTTGAATTGTGTCAAAGACCTGCGCATGTTCCCACATTAAGTCCAGTTCGTGCATCAGCTGCTGACTGTCTACCGCCAAACGCGTCTAACCTACGCCCAAGCCGCTCTCAATATCGAGGCCGAAGTGGACGATTTTTCGACCAAACACATAATGCGTGATGAGCCTCATTTCCACCTCAGAGGGTACCTGGACAAGCAAAACTAGCACTTCTGGGGCATTGAAAATCCACGAATGGTACACAAAGAGCTATTACACATGCTCACAATGACTTCATGGTGAGCTGTTCACGCTGAAGGAGTCAGCGGACCACTTTTTTTCGAGGATGCCGCTGATTCAACGACAACAATTGAACGAATTAGGACAGGTAAATATGTAATTTCAATAGGATGCAGCAACGGCACACACTGCGTGAGCCACAACCGATATTCTGAAGGCAGCGTTCCCAGTTCGCCTTATCTCTCGTTTTGGCGAAGTACATTGGCCCCCTAGATTGCCTGATTTAACCGTTCCAGAGCTTTTTGGAAGTCCCGCATTTACGTGAATAAGTCCAAATCCCGGAAGCATTCAAAGACAACATTCGACACGAGTGCGGGAATGTGTTGCTCAAAGTTCTCTCGGAAGTGATGCAAAATGCCATAAAACGGGCCCATATAGCAATCAATTGTGATGGCGCCCATTTGGCCGATGTCATCTTCTCGATTCGATCAACAAAACTTTAAAGGTTCATTCATGTAAGCATAATTAAAAAAAAATAATTAAAGTGTTGCATTTATAAAAAGATGAGAACCAAACAACATCGGATGACTTCTTTTGGTCCATCCGTTTATTTATACGTTTTAAACCCAAATGGCTTAAATGATAGCGCACTTGTGTTGTAGGTATTAACTATGTATGTGTAAACCGATTTTTTAAAAATAGCGTCAAGTAAGGTTGCGAACTTAATCAATCTTATTTTGGCTTAAATGCGGCTAAAAGTAAGAAATATAAATCGTACTTGGTTTATTTTTAGCTTAACTGAGTCCTGCTTCAATTAATCTACAATTTTTTATTGATGCTAAGCATTTACCTATTGGTACTTAATTTACCATAAACTGTATTATAGTGTTTGCATCTCTCATAGTCTTGCGCATTTCTAACTTTAAAATTTTTTTTTTCTCTATTAACATTTCAAAATTATGTTAAATAAAAATTTTTAATATATTTTTGAAATCTTTAAATCCAATAAATTTAAAAAAAACATTTACATATATTATATGCCAAAAAGAAAACCTTGAAAAAGTTGACATTGGCAACACAGTTTGCATAAATAATCAGGATTTAGATAAAATGTATGGCAGATGTCAAATAATTTTTATTTTGTATTCTCTGTACTATTTAGCACAAATTATTTATTTAGTTTAAGACTTAAAAATACTTGTGTATTTCAGTAGAATTTTCTTTTTGTTTGCTTTGTTTTGAGTACAGGAGCAAGTTTTTTATTTTATTGTTGATCCTGTTTTGATGTTGACACAGCTATAATAATGATAATTATGATGCTGCTGCTGTGGCTTTGGCTGACAACTACCAGGTTATACTTTATTAGCGTAATGACAACCTGCTGCCTCATAAATTAACTTTGTTATTATTTATGTATGTAAATAATTTTAAGGCGAGTAAATGTAGACCAAGGCTATGAGCTTATCGGATTAACATAGAAAAACAAAAAAAAAAGCCTGTTTAACGGAGTTGTTTACTTGAGTGTTGTAATGTTCCATTAAACGTGTTAATTTTAAAAGCAAAGCCACGATTAAATGTTTATATTTTTGTGTTCTTTAATACATAAACAAATACATATAAAGTTAAAGGGCTCATAAAATCCTTTAAAAAACATTTTATGATTTAGAATTTTCTATTCTTAAACTATGTTTTTTAATAAAATGGAATTTTAAACTTTTATTTCACTTTTAGTTTCTAGGAATGTTCAATATTACTGATTTCATTTTACTTTTATATATTTTCTTCATTTTCGATTTATTTTTTCACTAATACACTTACATATTAACTAACATAAATATATTTCTATTACAAATGAGTTAGAACTTAAGACGGAAAGCAAAACATGAAAAAATTAAAACTTTCATTATTTATTATTAACGCTTCACTACATTTCTAAACCACTAGATATAGTAAAAGCAACAAAAAATAATAAAAAAAAAGTAATAAACATCAAGGAGTAAAAAGAATAAATGTTTTTTTAAAAACACCTAAAAACTATATAACTTTTGCCCAGCATCACATCATCAGTTATTTCCGCCCCTTTTATGTTTACAATACAAAACTAAGAAAAAAATTTTTTTATTTAAGTTTAATGCTGAGCTTTCATTGTAATAAAAAAACTGCGATAAAGCAAATTATATGAAATATTTTAAAATATTGAAAAAACACATAAAAAATATTTTATAATACAATTCTATTAAATTAATAATCCTTTTTCAGCCTCATTCCTGTTCAACAGGATAATATGACCATTTAGAGAAAAATAAGGAACAAATACACAGACTTATCCCTACATATATAAACTAAATAAAACTAAAACGTTGATGATAAGAAATATGTCCAATCTACACGTTAGAATAAATATATTTAGCACAAAAATCTGATAGAAACTTAAGATAGAGGCCTGACAATTAATATTTTTACCTTATTAATAAAAAAAGAAAGAACACAAAATTCAAGTCAATGTTATTATTAAAAAGTTGAAAAAAACTGTAGAAAAACTTCGAAAAACATAAGAATATTTTTTTCTCAAGCCAGACGAGCGTACGTTCCTTCATTTAACTTAAACCGATGCATAAACAACGCTTTCAAATCGGGCGAATTTATTTTGAAAATATTGCTCGTTCAACCAAATGGTCCAGAACAATTAATTCGATTGACTATAAAGGTTTTTACTCTACTTTTACTCTTAATGATAATCCACATCCACAACAGGGATGTCCTGCAATGCGAACAGAAGAAATCATTGCTGCTGTGGAGCGTATCACAAAGGAAACCCGAATCAGCCTGTTCGCTATCATGGTTGATAAGTTATATGATGGGAGATGAGGGCTCTCAGGCAACCTTCCATCAGTACAAGTGCTAAAGTTTACCTCCTCGTGGTATCAACCGGCCAATTTTCAGCTTACTGTAAGGCTAACAGACACGGCTAAACTGAAAACAATCTGTCTTGGGCTAAAAAGGATCAGTGGCTACTAACTTACTGGTCTGACTTGAGGCAGATTGTCCTTGTTGACGCTGTGGCATGTTCATCACCAATAAGTTGCACAGTAATACAAGGTTTTAAGGGAACCAATACCTTATCTGTGTTAAATAGAAATTGATAGAAATTGTATGGAAGTAGATTTCCGAGGCTGACCAGAGTCCTATCCAGTACCACGGGAATCAGTTGGCCCCATGTGCTTACCGAGTGCATGAACTGATTATTGGTGAGGTCTCCTTCGGGAGTACACGTGGTGGCTGTGGTTATCCCCAAGCGGGGCAACTGAGAACGAAAGTTGATACGCTGGGGTCCGTCCTATATGGGCCCAAGAGTGAGCCCGTAAGCGGTCTTATGTGAACTTAAGGTTCACAAGATAGAATCTCTAGTTTTGGCGGGTCTATCCAGGCACAAGAGCAAATGATGAAGTAGGCTAATAGCTGAAAAGGTATAAGTGTGCTTGGAAGTAGGTGAATAGGGAAACTAGCTACGGCTGGGGGACCCTATGATCTTAAACAAGATCCCATCAGAGTAGTAGCAAAAAATGAAATGGCCGGCATTGGCATGCTTAAGCATGTGCGTGGTTCGGTCTTGACTGGGCGTGAGAAGATTATGAAGACTAAATGAAAGTGGAGAAATTGATTTGTCTAAATGAGAAAGATCCTCAAGACAGTTCTAGGTGTCGCATTTGTTGGGTGCGACATGATAATCATAATCTTTCTTGCTTAAGGTTGGGTGCTGTTTCACAAGCGTGTGGAGGTGTGTTTAGTCGGCGCGGATCTATTTTGATTGGAAATGACGAGATCAAAACTAGAGACAAAATTTGGGTTTAGATAGCTCAACTCCTTAGCAAAGAGTCTGTTATGGCTTGCACAGAGTCATGTCAGAGAATTGCAACCTGGGTGGTCTGGTAAACCATTCAGGGGCGTTAGTGGACGCATTGTCTCAACTCTGTGTGAAGAACATCGTGAATTATATCCCTCCGGGTAGGTATTCACGTAAATCCTTAGAGATAAAGGATAAATTTTCTTCCACCCTTTTGCGTAGAGATCTTGGCTTGTGTGCCTATAAAATCCAACAGATGCAACAATTGAAGCTTTGCGAACAGCTGAGTAAAAATTCGTAGATAAGGTGAATAGGCTTGATATGTTTGCCGTTGATCCTGATTTCATAAGCGAATTTTGTTTAGCGATTAAGCTCTTTTTTATTTGAGTTGATATGTCAGTCAACAAAACTGACGTATTTGAAACGGTGATAGTCCTCTATTATATGTTGAAGCACTATTACAGTCAGAAAAACTGGCTGTTATTCTGCTTTGTAGGCTGGTAGAACAATTGATCCGTACTTCTTTAAAAACGATTCTGGTCAAAATGTTTCTGTCAATGAAGCTATGGTTTCTGACATTTCTGTTCATTAATTGAGCAACTATGATTCGTAAAGCTGGAGTTTTTTCAAGACGTTTTAACATGTTAACCCACTCGTTCCAAAATTGATGTATTGAAAGAAACGTTAAACAACTACATACATAGTTTTACGTTTCGGACACGTGAATTGGCCTCCAAGATCGAGCGATATAACACCACTAGACTATTTGCTGACGGGACTTGTAAAACCGCTAGTCTACGCTGATAACTTCGAAACGAATGATTTTTTTGGAGAAAAAATTCGCTTCGTGATATCCGATATACGATCACAAAAGTTGAAAAAATTCTTAAAAATTGAACCTTTAGATTAGACTTTGCTCTAGTCAGCCTTGGCGGTCGTATGCCAGAAGCCATGTAAAATTTACAATTCCAAAATCATTATTTCTTCTTTTCTATTTTAAAGTTCTACACGTGTCTTGTGTCTGTAAAATCTGATATACTTACATATGTGGTTCTTAAAAAGTGCCCATATAGTGCATTCAGAGACACACAGGTATTAAGATATATGATATGTCTGATAAAATAGCACCACACGGACTCTTTTCCTCTATAGAAATAACAATATATTTAAGTTCCTCACTTTCAGTTCGGCTGCAGTGACTAGTTCCAGGAAGGTTAAGGCTAATAACACTTTGCTTAGAGTCTAAAAATTGATGTTTGATTTTTTAATTTGATGATACGAGGGCAGCGAGGTTGCTACTATCTGTGCAAAGAGCGATTGTAAAATACTTCGTATGTGGGGTGGGTATAAAAAAGCTATGAAGCATATTAGGTGTTACTGTCTAAGATTCGTCTGCTTTAGGATAAACTGTTTAGGGTCTCATTTCTTTCATGACCTGTAGGAACCAAAAGTGTTAACGAATAAGACACACTAAACATACTAAAATACTTAAAGAGAATGAGTGGCTTCCTCGTACTTTTTACACGTATTTTGCTCTTGTCTAGTAACACTGAATACTTCAAGGGTGATGTTATAATTTCCTGGTCCCCTCAGATCAATCTAATATAATCTAACTTATGTTTAGGCCTAAGAAGGTTGATGAAGAGGCGAGGCAGGGGATCTACCTAGCTGCCAATGTAGGTTAGGTTAGGTTAGGTTAGGTTAGGTAGAACAGGCAGCCGTTGAAACAAAGGATACAGCTCACTTGGGTCCGCTTAATTCGGTCCCTTTGTGTTACCTGGAGAGGCAGATAGAATAGGTTGAGATGGAAGAAAAGAAGAAATTTAGAGAAGGATAGATAAGGATAAATAAAAAAGAAAGAAAAAACAGAAAATGAAGCAAACTCACCACGGTCTCTGGTAGGAATCAAACCCACAACCCCCAGACTAGTAGATTCGTGCACTTACCACTGAGCTACTATTTAAGATTATGACAGATTGATTATAAGCTTCTTGTGGGAATGGAATCAAGTTTTTTTTGACTGCAGGTTTTTTGTAATACTGGGTTATAGGAAAACTCTTAAGAATATTTTGTGTTTTAGTATGCAGTGCCCCTAAGCTCCAGGGCAAAATTCCTAAGGCTTTTACTTCTCCAATGAACTAGAAAAGCTACAAGGGTTTTTTTAAGGCGAGATTTCTGGCATATGTCAAATGTATTTAGAGAAAGTATTACCTGTGTGATCATTTAATTTGGCTTATTAGCAATAAAAACGCAAAACTTCCATGTTTCAGGCATTACAGCTTACTCTTGGGTTAGAATAGGTTGCAAAGAAGGATGAAACAAGGCAAACCCTTTCATACGTTAACACTCGGAGACCTTCGGAATCTGTTGTGTATCCCTTCAAACAAGAAGTAAAAAAAAGGAACAATAAGGTATCAGGTAAAGGGGAAAAGAATTAAAAAGTTCAACAAGAAGGGAAAAGGCTGAAAATGCCAAAATAATTCATATCTCCGTGCGAAGACTCCTCCTCAATTGCCTTTTTCCATGAACAGATCCATAGTTCACGAAATTGAAGAAATTTTTCTAAATATCTTTTGCTAGTTTCAATCAAAAAAAATGTTAACACAGCAGACAGTGGCTACTTTAAGCAGCCAAAAACTGAAAAAATTTGAATTCATAAAAATTTTTTTACCACAAAAAAAGTTATTTAAAATATAGTATGAAAAATTCAAGAACTGAAATTTCCTTTAAAAAGGATACTCTAAGCTTTTCGTTAAAGCATTTTCCACAATTCATATAAAAATTTTAAAATTCAAATGCATTCTTTATATAACAGTATTAAGTATAGAGAAGTATTTAAAATTTTGGCACGTTTAAACGCAACAATTTAATTTTTTCTGACTGCTTCGATTAATTGGATGAATTTCGTTTAAATTATAGTCCTGATTGGTAAATAAATATTCTGTATATTTTTAACTTTGAAAAAACAACATGAGCTCAAACATATGTGTAAAGTTCTACATACTTTTTTAATGAGCCACATAAAACAGCATTATTTTATATATTTATGAAATCGTAACTTTTTAGGTTTTATTTTTCAATTCGCAATATGGCCTAAAGGCCTTAAAAGAAACTCGCGTTGGTATTTGCCACGAACGAACATTGATAAATATTATATTTTGTTGTATTAAATAACAAAAGAGGAATTGGCGTTGTTATTGCTGTTAAATTTTTTTTCTGTTGTTTTGAGTATTGTTGAGTTTGTTAAATTAAAAAAGTTTCTTGTCACCCTTGGAATATCAAGAAAAAAATTTTAACAGAAAGAAAAAGCGAATAAATTTGAAACTCAATTACTATTGAACAAATCGAATATAATACGTGTTCATAGGGTCTAAGCTTACATCTTTGTCTTCTTTTTCCTTTAACATGCGTATCAGACAAATCATATTTTTCAATTTTTCTTTTGTTCCTTTTAGTGTAAGTTACATATTTTTCAATAATTTTTTTAAAAAGGGAGACAACATTACTTCATGCACCCTTGCAAGGTACATATACTTGCGACAAAAGAAATTAAATAACAACATTAATATAAATACAATGAAACAAAAGCAATTCGAGCCAGAGAGATTATTTCAACGTGATAAACATAAGTAAATTAGAAACTTTAACAAATAGATTTTGTACCGATACAACACATATATCAGCCACAGTGGTGGATATATAATTAGAAACGATTTTGCAGCATATATTTTTGTAAATACATTTCAGGAATGTATTAAAACAATGTTAACATATGATCTCTTAAATCAACAAAAATATCACGCCAACACATTATTGATTTTTTGGGAAATTTTTCTAAAAACCAACAACAATCGAAATATTTTCAGTCACAAAAATGGCCAAAAATATTTTTAAAGTAATCGGTACTTATTAAACGACCACCATTTTATATTCTGTCATCATCAAAGAAGCCTTAAATTATTAGACGTTTGTTCTTATCCCCAAAAAATTTATAATTTATGAAAAGAGACTTTAAGCATTTTACAAACAAAATTGCTATATTTGACTTGTTTTTATTTCGTATTGCAACAGTTAAGTATAAAGTGTCTCATAAAAAGTTAAATACTCAAACTTCTAATGTTTAGAATACTAACACTTTGATTTCATTTTATTTCATGGCAAGTTTTATTTCTCTTAATAATAATTTTTATGCGAAAAGTTATAAAAACAACAAGTAAGAGCGCTATGTTCGGCTGTGCCAAATCTTAGATACCCTTCACATTGGACTTTCGAAACCCCAAACTTTTTTTTTATTTTCATCCGTTTTTTTTTTATGAAATAATTCTAATTTTTAAATAAAGGTCGGTGTCATATTTTAACCCTCTTAGGGCAGCTGCAGGGGGTTTTACCCTAATTTTTTTAAAATGTTTTATGGACTTTTACTTTAATTTTCTAAAATTTTGTGTGGCAGCCCTCTTAAAACGTGATAATAGGGGGCACGTATACTCTAGCAATACGTTTTTAAGGAAAAACTAATGGAGATCTGTGTTACATTTTATTTCTCTAGGGGCGGCTTCGGAGAAGTTGTAGAGGTTTTTACCCTATTTTTTCAATTTTTGTATGGCAAGCATGTTAGGAGCTGGAGATAGGGGGCAAGTATGTTTAAGGAATTAGTTTGTGAGTATAAACTAATAGAGGTCAGTTTTATATTTTATTTCTCTGAGGCCGACATTTTTTCTCTAGAGCCGACTCCGGAGATATTGTAGGGGTTTTTACACAATTTTTTCAAATTTTGTATGGGATGGGGGGGATAGGGTTAAATTATGTTGCACAAAAATTTTTGGAGGAAAAATTAACGACAGTCGGTCTTACATTGCACTCGTGTAGGGGCAACTCCGGGTAAGTTCATATGAATGTTTTTTTTTCCTTTGTTTTTTTTTTAACAAAAAATAGGGGGGTTGTCTAAGTTTTTGGCTTATTACTCGGTCAGTTACCTTGTTGAATTTTTTAAATTACAACAGAAACTTTTTCGCAGACATTTCTGACAGTTTAATACCACTAGCAGGTCTATGTGACAACGGGGGGCTTCAGAAAGTTAATTTAAACCATAGCACGAATAGACGTACAGACGTACTAGCAAAATTGGCTTACTTATCTATAAGGATTCCTAACATATACATATACTTTTTTGGGTCGCAAATGGATAATAAATAAATTACAAACGGAAAGGCAAACTCGTATATACCCTTATCACTATGTAGAGGGTATAAAAAACAGAGAGGTTTCTTGTAAATTCTTTTGGCAAACCATATCGTGAAAGAAATTAAAACTCACGTTTAAATTAATGATAAAATAAAGAAAATAAAATTTGTTTAAGTTTAATTAATATGAAAAGCTAAGGATTTTTTTAACATACGAAACCTTAAATTAAAAAAATTTTTTATTAATTAATATACAATTTTCAGGTTTTTATAAAAACTTTTTCAAAAAATTG
This sequence comes from Melanophora roralis, assembly GCA_963583895.1. Classification (NCBI taxonomy): domain Eukaryota; kingdom Metazoa; phylum Arthropoda; class Insecta; order Diptera; family Rhinophoridae; genus Melanophora; species Melanophora roralis. The sequence continues at coordinate 21,783,534 of OY757191.1, forward strand.
TCCTTAAAATAAACTAATAATTTTAGACAAACTAAATTCCATAAAGGCACACGTGACTATTTGTACAAGTAAAGTTAGCTTTAAGTGATTTATATAATACAAAAAGAAACCTTTAAAGTAAATTGGTAATAGAAACGTAATGTGTTTCCTTTTCAATTAAATAAAAGAAAACAATTTTAAATTTTCTTTAATTGTTAATTTTTATTTATTGTTGAACTAATTGTTTCTAACACAAATTTTGATTTTTAGTTTGGCTTTTCTTTAATTTAAAATTTAATTTCAACTTCATTATCTGCAATGGATGGCCGCTGACTTATGAAAATACAGAACACAGCAACATACATAGAAGAAACAAAAACAATCACGAAAGTTATAGTCAGACAAGCCCGATCATATATTTTTTTCATGTCAAATTGTATTACAACAAAAGATGAACTCATTAGCACAGCCGAATATTTTTTGCTCCTTTGTTATTTATTGGTTCAATATATCACACACAAATAATTTTTACATTGCATTGTTGTGGTTGTTTTCCTTATGCGACCAACTTGTTAAATCCATTTAGTTTCATTTCAAGTGGATACCAGCAAGCACATCGTTTGCCCAATACAATAAGGTTGTATGTAACACCTTTCCAAATTTTAGTTAATACTGTTTCCGACTTTTTAGTGACAATTTAAAAATTGTTGTCTTGGCTTTTGGCTTCAGCGACAGTACTTCATAGCTGTATTACAAATGTGGGCTGGAGTTCAGCAACAAACATATGTATAAAGCTAATTTTCCTCTAAATTTTTAAGTTTGCACAACCTTCATAATCCATAAAATTTTTGAAGACAAATATGTTATTTTGGACCCCCGGTAAAATATACGATTAATGTCAAAATCGGTACGATGGTTGATAATATCAGGTCTTACAAAAATTCAATATTTTGGGGCGAAAGAGTAATTTACATGGAAACCATAGCTCAAAAGAGATATTCTAGGAGAAATTTTGTTTTGCGGTTGTGTGAAAAAAAGCAGTCATCATCACTTTAAATAACATTTGTTTCAAAGCCTCAACATTTTTCAAAATATCTGTGGAACTGCGTGCAGGTCGTACCAAGAAGACATGGTTGCCCAGCCAGATGGACAGATTCAAGGGCATGATTTAGTTGAGTGATCTTAAATCAATCGGTACAATTAAGAATAAATCTCACAGTCAGTTTTGGGAGTCACGCACATCTTAACAAATGCACTATACCCCCCTACCAAGTACAAGGTTTGGGTTAAAAAAACAGATGAAAAACAAGACAAGAAAAGGACGCTGTTTTGACGATGGTAGAGGACTCTTAATATCAATTTAAAACAACTTTCAATATTCTTTTGAAGTTTTAAAGTTTTATTGTTGATTTTATGTTTCAGCAATATATAACCTTCACGGTATTGGAATTACAGTATCAATTTTTAGGAATATGTTTGTGATACATTTTACTCCTCTGAGAGCAATTTTGGGGAAGCTGTAGGGATTTCACCCTAATTTTTACAAATTTTGTGTGGTAACTCTGTTAAAGGCTGGATAAAGAGAATGGGTATGTTACACAAATATATTTGAAAGGAAAAACTAGTTGACATCATTCTTACATGAAACGTTTGTAGAAGCACCGTGAAAGCTGTGGAAGCAAAAAAAAAATTTAAAAAAACTTAAACTTTATATGGGTACCCTGTTAGGGGCGGCGAAAGAGTGTAAGTATGTTCCACAAAATTGTTTATGAAGAAAAATAATGGAAGTCAATCTTATACGAGGGTTGCCTTTTATATTTCGGGATTTGGCAACACTAGTGTTTCAATCTGACAACTGACAGCTATATCGTTAAGTTTGACATTTTCTTAGTTATACGTACTCAGAACGCTTTGACATACGAGAACTATTTGTGTTGTTTACAATAACTTAAAAGATTCAACTCGACCCAAAAATAAAATTAAATCGTTAACGTTTTCGTGCAATTATTTTTTACAACTTTCAACGTTGATTAACTCAGCAATAGGGCGTGGATGAACTAAATTCTGTTTTTGGCGATGAAGTTCCATCAAGGACCAGTATTAATCGATGGTATAGTGAATTCAATCGTGGTCGTAGTTCACTCCATGGCGAATTTTGTGAAGGTCGTCCAAAATCAGTTGCTGTTCCAAAAACCACTGATACTGTGCATGAACTGATATCGAAAGATCGTCATGTGACCTATCGTGAGATTGATATAACCTAAGGCATTAGTGGGACTAGCGTGCTTTCAATTATGCATGAAAATTTTACTGACAAAACAAATTTTTCACATGGATCCCACATAATTTTTCAATTGTTAAAAAAGGCTCGTTTCGATTGGTCGAAAGAAATGCTTAGAAAATATGACCGTGGTGGTTCGAATCACGCCTGTGATATCGTGACAGGTGATTAATCCTGAATTTACGCGTATGCGCCCGAAAGTAAACAGCAGTAGACTGTATGGGTGTTTCAAGATAAGTCAAATCCAATAAAAGTTGTTCGGGCCCGAAGCACTTCTAAGCAAATGATCGCCAATTTTGTAAGAAAAACTAGACATGTCGCAACCGTATCCCTATATAACGCAGGACAGTAAATTTTGAGTGGTACACAACCAATTATTTGCCAGTTGTCTTTCAAGAAATCAGGAAAACCAACCGCCGAAGAGGGATCACTCTTCCCCAACACAATGCGAGTTTTCACACATCGGCTCAAACAACTGCTTTTTTAAGCACCCAAATGACTTCTTTTATTTTCGTTCGTAAAAACCAAACTTAGAGATCAACGTTTTTCGACACCTAAAGAAGCGGTTGTTATACTAAGAATGCATGTTTTGGAGAAACCTCAATTAGAGTGGCAAACGTGTTTCGACAACTGGTGCAAACGCATGCAAAAGTGTATAGATCTTCATGAGGAATATTTTGAAAAACAACAAAACGATTTTCGATGATTAATATTCTTTTTTCTTCTCTTATCTCAAAATATAAAATGCAACCCTCGTGTTGCACCCTTGTAGGGGAAAACCGGGCAAGTTGTTGAGGTTTTAATGTACAAATTTTAGGGAAATAAACAGAGATAATTGTAATTGCAGCTTATATCTCGGTCAATTATGGGGCGATTTTTCTGAATTTCAACAAAACTTTTTCTGCAAATATTTATAATAATTTAATGCTACTTACGGGTCCTTGCGACATCGGGGGGGCTTTAAAAAAGTTCATTTTAACCATAATACGGACATACAGACACTGCTAAATTGACTTCCTTATGGGGTTGCAGGTAGATATTAAAGAAATATCAAATGTCACTTATGTGAAGTGAATAATAATATAACGTTACAAACTATATGCCTAAACTTAGTGCTATTTTGTACAACAATTGTTTGGAGGATTATTTTCAATAAATAATTCTACAAGGGCTTGTCAACCATATAAACTTTCTTTACTTACTGCTTGCCATTTGTTGGTCTGTTGGTCTAACCCCCTGCAGTAACTCTCTTGTGATCTTTTTAAGAGTACAAGCACATACCACAGTAAATTGAAATTTAAACAAACTTAAGTAATTGTAACATTGACTAAATGTATATAAGTGTGTATATGTGCATGTGTTTGCTTATGTTGGTAGTTCATTTGGTATTTAATATTATTTTACTGCATGAAGCCAAAACAAATTTACCTGCTACAAATAGAAACACACAACATAATAGTCTTCTAAGTATTACTGCATGAGAAATGTACATTCGTCCCTTGAGCATTTTGTGGAGAGTTTTGGCATTGTGTTGCAAATATGTGACTATTAGTACAACTTGAAAAAACTCTTTAGTTCAATAGTAAATTTCTATTGTTAAAATGTGAGAGGAAATGTTTTGTTGTTTTATAACACGTATTAGCAAGAAAATTTAAATCAATGTCCTTTTCAATTCTTTATTTCTGTACCCCATCCCGATGCTTCCCATTTGGCATGAAATATATATGTATGTATATACATATGTATACTTAGTAACAGGTTTGTATGTTTTTTAAATGTTTTGTTATTTTATTGTGGTCAGGTGGGCTTTGGCCTTTTCACATTTTTAAAAAAGCAGTATTGTATAGAATTTTTGTCTAGATTACAGGTATTTGTCTTTGCTTTAACTTGCCCACTTGACTGTGGATGTTAAAATGCTTGAAGCAATTACTTATAAGCAGATTAAGGGCAAACGCGGTCTGCAAATAAACAATTATTTAAAAGCAGTAAATGGTACATAAGAAAGAGGCATTATTTAAATGTTCGTTTCTACACAGGAAGAAAATATTGCTTAAACGTAAAAGTTTTATTTTAAAATTTAATTTTTCTTAAATATCTATGCTGAATAGACATTAGTAGAAATTTGAGGGAAGTCGAATTTCGAGGCTAACCAGAGTCGTATCTTGTACCATGGGAATCAAAAGGCCCCCGTGTACTTACCTAGTGTATGGTTTGATTACTGGTAAAGTCTCCTTTGGGTGTACACGTGGTGGCTGTGGTTATCATTAAGCGGGGCAACTGAGAACGAAAGTTGATATGCTGGGGTCCGTCTTGTGCGGGCCCCAGAGTGATCGCGTAAGCGGTCTTATATGAACTTAAGGTTCACAAAATAGAGTCTCTAGTTTCGGCGGGTCTACCCAGGCACAGAGCAACTGATGGAGTAGGCTAATAGCTGAAAAAGTGTATGAGTGCTTGAAAGTAGGGGAATAGGGAAACTGGCTACGGCTGGAGACCCTAGTATCTGCAACATGATCCCGTCAGAGTAGTAACTAATAATTAATTGACCGGCATTGGCATGTTGAAGCATGTGCGTGACTGGAGGTGTGAAGGATATGAAGCGTTGATCAAAGTGGAGTGATTGATTTGTATGAAGTGAAAGTGAGCTGGGTGTCGCATTTGTTGGAGGTGCGACATGACAAATCATAATCGTTTTCGCCTAAGATTGGGAGCTGTTTCACAAGCTTGTGGAGATGTGTCTCGTCGGCGCGGTTCTGTTGTATTGTACATATCTTTAAACAAACTAGATGGACTGATGAATGCAAATTTCAATGAGCTTTTAAAAATTCAGATAGGGAAAATATAAAGCATCGCAGACGATATCGGATGACTTATTTCGACCCACCTTTTAAATTATTTCTAGCTTACAGTTAACTAATCTCTGTCGTCAAATTTACTTAGAAGTAGAAAAATTAAAACACAAACTTCAATTATTTTAAA